>NEEE01001221.1:3850-18318 GCA_002278615.1 Pogonus chalceus
GATTTAAAAATGTATTTATTCTTAACATTATTTATCAATACAGTTAGTATATAAGTCTGTTTTCAATTTTATATTTTTATATTGTACTCTGATGATGGTTACATGGCAACCGAAATGTACATAAGTTTTTAATAAACATTTTTTGAAGAAAAGAATCAATCTGTACTTTTATTTAATTATAAATCTTCAAATAAACTCAAGTGATTTAATATATAGTATTTTATAAACTGCTAAAGATGGAAATTTTATTTTTTCTGTATTCCGTTTCAGGATCGTATATTATTTTTTAAAAAAAGGGCTCATTGAATGCACTTTTCAATTCTGAACAACTTTTGTATTAAAATATTTGTCTTGATATTAACAGGGAAAAATTTATGGCGTAATGAAAATATTACCATTGAATTTCTTACCTAACACAAAAAAAAACAAAATTAAAGTAATATGGTAATATTTCATTATTTGGAATAATAAAAGTAAAACTAATGTGCTTAATTATTTAATAGATTTTAATTATAAATGTATTGTTGGTAATTTTAAAATCTTGCATAATGTAGGTAAAGTATTAAGGGTTTAGACCAAAATAAAAATCTTATGCTAGAATTTGATTTATTACTAATATTTTTAAAGCTAAAACAGGTTTAAAAACATATTATATATATTTAAAATAAGCCAAGAAATTATTTTTTTTAATTTTAGTTTTGAGTTGCGCGAATGTAAAATTAATAACAATATATTACTGAAGATGATCACGTAGTGATTAAAATGTATATTTAATATTGATTAAATAAATTTGCGAAAAGCTACAAAAGTTTCTNCGTTGGAAATATCTAAACAATTGACTTATTACTAAGGTTATAATATCAACAAGCAACCATTTCTAAATAAAAAAATTGTTGATTTTTCGAGGCACTATAAAACTATTTTATTTCACGTAAGTAAATAAATTACCATTTAGAAATCAAAATAGTAAATTCTCATATGTATGTAAATTAAAATCCTAATTAAAAAACGTTCAACATAAAAAAGTCAAAATTCTCGAAAACAATATGGAAATGAGTATTTCAATTACATATTGCTTTTTTTGTCAAATTAATTTATCGGAACTTTGCTTTTTGAGAAAATAATTTGCAAAACAACATCTAATAAATTTACCAACATTGTATGTGTAAGTTATATATTTAATGAAAAATCACAGTAAAATATATAAAACTTTACATAAATAAAATTAATAATATATTAATTTAAATGAAATGCAAAATTTACAAGGAATGTTAAAATGATAAATTTCAAAATACACAATCATAAAATATATAATATTAAAAGAAATAGTTTTTTTTTATCTGCAAATAATTTAAATATAAATAAATATCAAACTCTATTTTCTAACTTTGAAACATAATCTTGCGTTCTTTCTATAACTGAATAAATATAAGGCCTCTCCATTGGATTCACTTTAAGCATATATAATATTAAATTATGCATATCCTGAAAAAATTTACTGTAATATATTAATATTTTAATTTTGTTATATTTTTTACCTCGTCGAATGGTGAATCTTCTGGAAAATTAATATTTCCTGATAATACCGCAAGCGCAACACTATCACCCCTTTCGTACACAATATCAAAAGGCGATTTATAATAACACATAGCATATAGAACGCATCCTAAGCTCCAAATATCTGTTCTTTGGTCAATTACACAATAACTTTCAACATTAAACAATTCTGGAGCTCGATATGGCATTGAACACCGTTCTGCCGCTAAATCTTGTAATCTTTGAGCTTCCTGTGCTCCACATATTTGTAATCTAGCAGGCGCTGCTGATCCTAAATCCATAATAACTGGAGACATACTTTCAGTTAAACATATATTTGCTGTTTTTAAATCTCTATGCGCTAATGGCTCTGGTTTTAAGTCATGAAAACTTTTAAGTCCCTCGCATACATCTAAAAATATTCGTAAAATTTCTCTTACATCTAAATATTCGTTGTGAATTGATTTTTTTATTAATAAATCATGTAAAGTTCCATTTCTAAAATATGGCAACACCATATATAATTCAGACGTTGCATTGACTACTATATCTGCAGTGCCTATAAAACAAAAGACTGTTATAACGCAAAAAAAAATCTTTAAACAACTTATTTTCAACCTTTAAAAGTAGAATCAATTAATTCAATAACATTTGGATGTTGAATTTGTTTACAATATTCAACTTCTAATAGTGCAGTTTTTTGATCCTCTATACTATGGCATGTTATACGTTTTAAAGCATATCTTTTTTTATTATTTACATTTTCAACTAAATCAACTGTACTAAAACCTCTAAAATTAAATAATTCATATAGAATTAAAAAAAAAAACATTAACATTTAAATGTATTTTACAAACCCTTCGCCTAATCGATCTATAACATGATATTTTGTATTATTTACATAAATTGTTTCGCGAGAACAAAGGCACCCCATTCTAAATAATAAGCTTAACCCTAAACTATTCATTTTATTTATTTATATACGTGGCAAATGAAATATCACGACATAACCAAAAATGTAATTTGACAACAGTTCGTACCCGGTGATTTCTAACTATTGGCAACACTGATTTCATGTAAATATATGAAACAATTGAGAAAAACAATTGCAAAATCTGGATTAAAATAAAAATATAAACAAAAGAAATGTTACATGAAAACAAATGATAAATATATAGAAACAAAAGAGATGATTAATAAAAACAAAATTATAGCTTATAAATAATATATTGCACAGTTATTTTAATTACAATAAAACTTTCCAATAATAAATAATATATACAAGTGACCATCAGGGATAAATAAAAACATTTTTGTAAAATACAAATCGTTATCACTTACATTCATTAATTCGAACTTATATTAAGGATAAATAATATTTTATAATTAAGTACATAAGTCTTGGTGTCGTAATTTTACAACAATAAATTTTATAAATAATATTATTCATAAAATATTTAGTCATTGTTTGTTAATATTAAATTATTTCTAATTAAATATAAGTAGTTAAAATAATTCTATATTATATTTTGTTGGACTTCTTAGAGCAATAGTCTTGCAAACTCTGTAAAAAATAAATTTATTAGTTTATTATTTGTAATTTTGTGAATATATTAGTTGATTTACCTTCGTAATTAATCTTTCCGTCTTTATCAACATCTGCTAAAGTAAGAAGTTCTGTTATTTGTTGGTCTGTAACACTTTCTCCAATCATATCCATTGCAGATCTTAGCTCATCTCTTGTGATGTATCTAGAGATAAATATTTTATTATAATATATAATTATTTTAAATTTTTCAAATATATTTTCTAACCCGTTTCGATCTCTATCAAAAACCCGAAATGCTGCAATAAGATCTTTAGTGCAATCATCTTCGTCTTCATCTTCATCTTGCCGTAAGGCTTGAATACGACCAATCCATTGAAGAAACTCAGTCTCGTTCATAAGAACTGCGCCTATATAAAAAGATTGTTCAGTTAAAATGTTATAAGTCAAATATGTAAAAAGAAAAGTAGTGCCAAAAAAAATTACAAATGTTTATTTGGAATATAAATGTGTCATTTAAGTATTTAGTAGCCGATATTTTTGGCAAGATTAAACTTGTATTTTGTAACAATGAATGGTTTGTTTTATTTTAAGAATATTGCATAAATTGTTAAACTCATTTATAAAAAACTATTCTTTATTTATTTAATAAATTTAATGACCATTTCAAAATTTTATATTCTGATATTTTCATTTTTAGTTTTACCTACATTGGTAACACTGCTCAACTAGTGTTGTCACTAGATACGCAGTAGAATATTTTCCTTATATTAAAACAAATATTTTTATTCTTATAGCGATTCTTACAAATAAATTTATTGTTTAAAGCATTAATATGTATAAACTCATCATTATAAAGTATTTATTTGATAAAAATAAAGCACAGTAAAAAATTATTATATATTATATAACGTTCTAAAGTTGGTGTTTTGGAATTTTAATTGAATCAAGTAAACGTTTACTAGTGTCAAAACATGCTTGGTACGCCGGTTTAAAAAGTAAAATTGTTTGTTTTTAATATAAATTACAACAATTAATAATAAAAAATCTTAGTTTTATTATAATTTAGTGTTTATTTCGTGTATAAAAGTCTTGTTTAACACTTAAAAATGGCACGTGCGACAAATCTTCCATTTCGAGCAAAATTTTTAACAATTAAACATTTACAATTCTTATTGTATTTAATAGTTGAACAAGATGGTGGTGAAAAACCAAAATGGTGGCCAGATAATATAAAATTTGAACATCCATTCGAACCTAACTCGCGATTTGAGATATTAGCAATAATTAGAAATTTCTATGAATTGAATAAAGATAAAAAAGCGTGGTTACGTGAGTTAGCTACTTATATTAAAATTAACCATTCAGATGATACGGAAGATGATGTATCCAATAACGAAGAAGAAAATATAACTGGTGTTGAAGAAGAAAATACAATTGAAGAAGAAGAAAATACAATTGAAGAAAAAGAAAATACTATTGACGAGGAAGAAAATATAATTCATCAAGTAAACGGTAATACTGTAGAAAATTTAAATAATTCAATTTCTCAAAATAATCCTTCGAATTTAAAATCATCAGATTATAATATAAAAGACGTTAAATTGTCCAATAATAAAAATGAATCTCCAGATAATAACACGAAAAAGTTAGCATCATCTATTAATAAAACTGAATCTGTAAATAATAATAAAATAGATTTAACATTATCTACTGAATCTTCTGATAGTAGCATAGAAGATTTATCAATATCCATTAAAGAAAGTAACTCTTCAGATTTAAAATTGTCCATTAAAGAAAGTGAACTTAAACAACTCATGCCAACTGCGACTGTTCAATTATATGATGTTGTCCGTTATGGAACTAACGAAAATAAAGAAGATTTTTTGTTAACTTTAAATTTAATGAAGAACGATACTTTATCTAAATTAAATCTTTTGAAATATAGAAAACGATTACGTAAAACAGGGCAAGTTCCACGATCTGCCTTGACCATTAAAAAAGATTTACAAAGATTTAAAAATAAATCAACTAAAACTACTTTAAAGGAACTAACTTCTATTAATGATCAGCATAACAAATCTGATAAACTGGTTACAACAAATGAGAATAGATCTGAAAATGGAACAAATTCAAGTAAATTTTATAATTTATCTTCGAAATCATTTAACGAAACAAATAAAGAAAACGATATTTCTAATCTTGATGAATCATCTCAAAGTTTAATAAATAATTCTGTGTCACCAACTAAAATAAAGAAATCAAAAAATAAATCATCAGAATTATCAAATGTTCAAACATTAAGTAAAAATATTTCTATTCAAGAAAATACGCCTGGAAGAGTTCATTGTAAAAACACCGGCAGATTTATAAAATTGAATGAAACAAGCGATTCGAGTACTAAAGAAAATATTTCTTCTAAAAAAGATTTAAAAAATATTTCCCCAAAAAATAAAAATAATAGTGAAATATTGAAGCAACCAGTATCTTCCACACCGATAAAATCGGCTACAACACTTTCTATACACCAAGTTGTTTCGGATTTGAATTCAGATTTATCTGAAAAAGCTGAAACAGGAAAAAAGGAAGATAAAAAATTATCTCTCCATCAGAAAAAGGAACGTCGAAAATCAATTTCCATGAATACATCTACTTTGGATCTTAATTTATCTAAAATAGAATCGATTCAAACAGAAAATGATAAGATGAAGATAACACCAGATAAATCTAATAAAACATTGCAGTCTTCGCCTGATCAAGAAAAAAAGAAATCATTTCATTTGCACCAATCTAAAAGCAAAAGCGGCAGTCCTTATAATAATTTAATGGTGTATAATGAAAAAAGAATGAAAGGAAAAAAGAGATTGTCAAACTCACCAAAAAAATTAGATAGTAAAAGCCAAAATTTTATTAAAAAATATTTTTCCCCTACAAAAAAATTTAGTTCTCCACAACAATTGAAACTGAAATCGCTCAAAGAACTTTGTAAACCTTGTTTCGTGGTGTTAGAAACAACTGATAAGATAAATAGACCTATTAATCAAGTCTCGCAAGTAATTCGATTAAAAAATGATGATATTCGCAATGTTGAGCCTATTTCTAAAAGTTCAGTGACTGAAATTATTTCCCAAACTAAAATAATTAAATCAAATATCAAGAAAATTGCTTCAAATGTTGAATCTATTTCTAATAATTCAATATCTGAAACTATTTCTCCAACAAAAATAATTAAGACAAATGACAAAGGAATTGTTTCAAATGTTAAAGAAATTGATGAAAATACTACTATAGAACTAATAGATTTAATAGATCACAAAAAAAAATTTAAAGCTAAGGCAGGAAGATATTCTGATTCTGCTTTATTTAAAAAACAGTACTCTAAACAGAAAAAGACATATTCTCTGAGAACTAAAAAAATAAAAAAGAACAAGCGAATAAAAATAAAATGGCCTTCTAAACTACTTAATTTAACTCATTGATTCAAATTGCTTTTTATTTAAAATATGTTTTAACTGTTCAACATCAATTAAATACTGTACAAGTAGAATTTTTCCAAGCAATTTTTATGATAATAATTTTTTATATTATTTTATTTAGGATTATTATAAATATTCTTGACTTATATACTTAGTTAAAAATATAATTTAAGATCTACATACATATGTGACAAGATTCAAATATATTTTTTTTATACCGTATAGTAGTAATGTATATGGTTTTAATAAATATTCTTATAAATTAATTCAAATATTTTTCGTATATTATTGTTTTCTAAATGTTATTTAGCCAATACCATTATATCTGTATTTCTGAATAAAAATATAAAAACCAATTTTAATTTTTTTAATATCTTCCATGTTTGATATGTTGCAAATTGTATATTAAAAGGTAAGTTAAAATATTTAAAAATGCATGCTTGTAGTTTAATATTAACTACTTAAGAAAGTACAATAGCTCAAATGTAAACTCGTACAGCAAATATTTCAAAACATTTATATAAATTTAATCACTCTTACGCTCTTATGAAAATTTGAGTTTAACGATTATGTTTTATTAAAACGAAAAATGTACTTTGCTAATTTCGATACAGTTTTAGTTGAAAACAATCGTTATAGCGCTAAAATTACTATTAAATTCACAATTTTTAAACTAAGTATTGTATTTTGTAGTCGTAAAATCAAATTATTCTGTAAAAATAAATAAATTTATACCATTAAAAGAAGTAAGTATGTATATATCACAGTAAAGAAAAACCAGTAGCGACACTATTTTTTCTATTCTTCTCCCACTTACCAAATCAAATGGTTTAACATCACTCTCTAAAAATATCGTTTGAATGACCTCGAGTTGGTTGTTGGTTGTGATCTCCTGATTTTTTTTAGTGTAGTTGGATATTCCATACAGAAATTTTAGGCGGAGTTTCAGTAGTTTCAATTTTATTGTGATATTTAGTAGATGTCACTTGTCATATTCACCAAAATACTGAATAAGAGTTGCGCAGGTAACGCTGGTGCGAGTAGCTGTTACACTGTTTTAATATAAAGTTAAATATTTTACTATACCCCGTCACAACCAACTACAACTCATGGTCATTGAAACTGAATTCCGAGTGTCGCAGGCCTGGTATATATTAATGTTATTCACATATGTATGTAAAAATATGAATATATTATTTATATGTAAGTATAAACAACAAATGCGTAAAGTATATATGACTGAGTTTTAGTGTGTCACTGTATAATTTTATCGTTATTATTCATCCTGTAGTGATATCCTACCTGTTTGCGTTGCTTCTTTGATCAGTTCTTGAACATACTCGTCCCTTAGTTGAATACCTAAGTTTTGTAACATGAATTGCAATTCTCCAACCGTAATTCTGCCATCTTGATTTCGATCCAGTAAATCAAAAGCAGTCCTCAAATCTATAATAAAAAAACTGAATTATTTCTGAAAATGTAATTGAAATTCCATTTTTTTAAATTTTTAGTAAAAACAATATTTTTTTGAAGGCATTTATTATATAATAACTCTTTTTTTAATTTGATTATTTAATTTAAATTAGTAATTTTTATAAGACGTATTTTTTGGGATTTTTCTTTCAGGAATATGAATAAAGGTATAAACTTCGGATTTTCAGTATCTTATTTAATGACGTTTTGAGTATCTTTCTAAATTTTTTCAAGTTCCTGTCAAATCTGAAGCGCCCCATAGATGGGTGGACATTTATACACGGGCGGGAATGCACAGGTCATCACGGTCATCTGTTACAGAATCGGTTAACAAAACTAAAATCTACATAAAATTCTTTGGAGCTTGTGCTAGTTTGAGGTCAAATTGTTGAAAATTCGAAAAATGGCAGCCAGCTAAAAAAGTGGTTAATTTTTGCCACGTTCTTCAGACTTTCAAGTGCTCGAAATTTTTTTGAATGTTCATAGAAATGGCTGTTTGTAGCACAAGCTCCAATAAATTTTGTCTCCTTTAAAATAAAACAACCCAGATCAAAATAGATTCAATAATTTTTGAGTTCTATTTCCCGCTCAGTACGAAAAGTCATTTCAAGAAAAACGCTTTTAAAGTTTAACATGAGACGAGACTAGTGACGCTCAAATACAAAATAAGTGCAGAATGACATCGAGTTCAAACAAATCGTTTTGCAGAGGTAATAAAAAGAATACAGTTAATCGAAAAATACAAGAAAAAAAGCAAATTCGAAACGTGCATAAAATCTCACTTAAAGTTATTTAATGATATCGAGATATAGTATAGGTATATTTAAATAAGAATTTAATTCTTTAATTAATAAGAAATTTCAATCGCATAATTTGACAGTTTCCTTGAAAACCCAAGAATATATTTTAATTTCTTCCATCGTCTGCAGATATCAACATATAAGTCACGTGAGGACATCTTATTCACGTGTTCAGAACACGTTTTACACGTGTCGTAAGAAATTTCTGTCGCGTAGAAGTAATAAATATATTATTTGGAAATTATTAACGAAATTAAATTAAACATTCTTTTATTACTACAATAGAATATTAGGTAACATCATTATTGAAACAAGCAGTTTTATAATTTTCACTTATTTACTTGTATAAACATTAGAGATCATTTTTATGAAAATGTGTGTTTGATCATTTGTTTTGTGATAACCTGTTGTAACTGAAACTTGCGGTTTACAGCGGAAGTAAACATAGATAATACATATGTTACATGATAACATATTTTACAGATAAGCTGTTATTATTTTACGAGTAGTTCTATGTGTTGTGTTAATACTACAATATAACTGTAACTGTAATATTTAATAATGAAAAATCAATAGTTTAAAATGTATTGATGTTTAGAAAAACTTGTTCAGTAATTATTAATAATTTTAACAAAACAAGTTGTAGCACATTTAATTTTATCTTCAAAAATGCTTAATTTTTTTTTAGTTATTTTTGAATACGCCAATTTGCTTTCGAAAGACTTTAAGTCTCTTAGGCATTAATTCCACAAGTTTTAATTACAAAAATATAGCTCAATTTTCTCTTTGTAAATAATTTTTCAAGACTTCTTTCTCAGAGCTCTGTCTAATTGCCATTTTTCTTTCCAATACATTCCTAAAATTTACAATAACACCTAACAGATGTTTTTAGCACTTTTCGGCAATCGTAGAGAAGCTGCTCTTTTGCAACCATAGATGTGTACCTTGGTAAAATTACAGAGCCGTAGCGTGATATTATAGCGCCCGATACGAAAGGATAAAAAATTGTCTTTCTGCACCTTTATCGTTTGGCGCCTTTCTCATTTGGCGCCTGGTGCCGGGGCACCGCTCGCCCCACCCACGCTACGGCTCTAGTAAAATATAACAATCCAAAACGTCTAATTTTAATTTAAAAAAAAATATATTTTCAATGTGAGCCATTGTATACATCTAAAGATTTATTTAAAGCCAAACAATTGTTTATTATTATCATCAAAATAGACAATGAGTTTAAAGAGGACAATACAAAGATATTGCTTTCAATTAGTTAGGTTATATTACTATTTTAAGAAGTTCATTATGTACATAATAAAGTTATTCATTCGTCAAATGACCTCTAAAATCTGTAAAATCAAACAAAGCTTTTATCCAGTTACCTAACTGCATATATGGAATATACAAGGTAACTCAAGATTCGATAAAATCAGACTGCAATAAATTGTTACCGGTAACTAATGAAAATTGCATGTCTAGAAGCAATAATGTTGACGTGACCTTAAGCGTGCTATGAAAATCGATATGAAGCTTTTTGTTTGTTTATAACGATAAAGTAAGAAAGTTCAAGAACAAATTTTAGCGAAAGTTGGAAAATTACTGCGTTTTCATGTCTTCTTTTAAGGTTATGTTTGTTATCTATGTTGCTGCATAGATTAATTCTTTTAAAACATTATTTTTTACTTTTATGTACTATAAATAAATTTAAAGTATTACATTTTAAATAATTTTAATCAGTTTTTAAGTATTTGTTTCTGTTTGGGTTTATAATATCGCTTATAAACTTATTATAATTTTAAAAAAAGTTTAGATAATTTTTTATTTTACACACTAAGTCTAAATCAAGTTTTGTACTATATATGAGAGTTTTATTTTTCATCGTAAAATATGAAAAAGTGTTTGTAGGAAATAGAAAATTTATTATATTTGCTAAAGGGAAAATAACTAATTAACCTATAAATACATAAATATAACAAACTAGTAAAATCAATATCAAAAACACTTAAGACGGTTATCAAGAATAAAAAATGTATTTTGTTATCTTTAATGCATTTTGCTTCTAGTTTTCGGACATTTTAATCAGAAGAAATTTTAATTATTTCATTTACCATCTTATTGTTTTCTTTATACCATTTTATTCTGAATTATACTGTAGACTAATAATTTAATTAATATTTCATTATTATTTACTATTTCAAAGTGAAAATTTTGGTTATTAATAAACTGATTTTGTAATTTAGTATATATTTAAAATCTAACACATATTTGGAAAATTTTATACCATATTTAAATTTAAATAAAAGTCACAATCGTGGTAATGTTTTACTTAAAATCAGATAAACGCAAATATAACAAACTATAGTCGTCGCCACGAAACAACGTAATTACACAATAATAATAAGATATTTTACTTTAACATGTTACTAACTTGTTCATTGTCTTAACTCTTTGTTAACATACTTCTCTTTAATGTGAAATACGTCGCAACTTTTTCCGAAAAAATATTTTTCTACAGTCGCTATACAAAGTAGGTATATTGCGCTCTCCTTTGTCAACGTAAAATGTTACTTTACCGCTCTAGAGCGACAAAGTAGAAAAAACGCTCATTAACGTTACCTACACGTTTATTACCTTCACAAGTCAATCTGACATGATTGCTCTGTCGGTACAGTACATAACCTAACAAAATGTCCTGCTATGTAAAATTTATTATTTTTTGTTATAGTGGATCGACAATGTCCCACTTTGCGCTCTTAATACACAAATAGCTATTATGCAGTGTACGTAGTTTTTGTTTACCTGATTTCTTCTTCACAAAGCGTTTTGTATGTAACAATAAGGGGTTTTTCGAAATATTCGGATATCATGATATAATTCAAAATATTTCAGTCATAAATCAATTTCCCTTAAAGGATGAATGATTTTAATAGTAAATGTCTGAATTCAGTTGAAAATAATTTTTCTTTAGTGCACCAAGGTAACATAAAAACTTTTTTAGTTTTTCTTTCAAAGTTAAAATAAGAAAACCACTAAATTAATGCATTCTAAAGCATAAATTATATTTTATTTTCAAATAAAAATAATATAAAAATTTTACGTGACCTTAACCGTCAACGGTAACAGCAAATAAATTGTGTAGGTTGCTTTAGTACAAGGCGCGAGTAAGTACCAGATTTATTTCATTAAAATATGCAGAAATAATTAAAGAATGATTGCAGGTAAATATAAAACCCTTGATTGAGGTAACTACGTAATTATCTAATAATGCGCAGTTTGGTGGTTTCTTGTTTATCAACAATTTATGAAATAGGAAATACCACTCCCTAAAAATAATGATTTGTAGTTAAGTTTCCGGTTTCCTTATCAAATTAGGTTTATTTGAAAAGATACTAAATGTATTATTTGTTTTCGTATAACTTAAGTTTGATGCTATTATTGCCCTCCTGTGGATACATTAATAATTATAAATCCGTTGTTAGTTATTTGTAGTGCATATAGATGGCACTATTTAACTTAAACGGTAGATTTTTGTAAATATAAATCAATTTTAGATATTTTATTGATGATATTTGCAAAAGAAAACAAGTCATTTATAAATGATTTATTTGAAATGCTGAACAACTGTTTAAGAGTTACTCATGAAAAATTTCTACTCATGTGACTTTTTAGCGCAGTTTAGAAAGATCAGTAACGAAACTTTTTCTTGTATCCTTCTTCCACTCATTAAAATGCTATTCGCAACATCACTTTCTAAATATATCGTTTGAATGACCTTCTAATAAGTTGTAGATAGTGTTTGAAGTTTTACAGTGTAGTGACTGTTATTTTGATATTTTTGTTGTTTTACGAATACTGTGTTCTTACCAAACAAGTTAAATTTGTACTATATTAATATATAAACAGGCCTGCGACACTCGGAATTTAGTTTCAATGACCATGAGTCGTAGTTGGTTATAGTGGTGTATAGTAAAATATTTAAAAGTGTAAAAGCTACTCGTACCAGCGTTGCCCGCGCAGCTCTTATTCAGTGTTTTGGTGAATATGACAAAGTGACATCTACTAAATATCACAATAAAATTTAAACTAATGACACTCCACCTAAAATTTCTGTATAGAATATCCAACTACACTAAATAAAAATCAGGAGATAACAACCAACAACCAACTCGAGGTCATTCAAACGATATTTTTAGAAAAAGATGTTAAATCATTTGATTTGGTAAGTGGGAAAAGGATAGAAAAAGAGTGTCGCTACTGGTTTTTCTTTACTGTGATATAAATAAGTATTTATTAAAAAAAAAATATAACACAACTATAATATTATAGTAGGATGACAGATCAATAGAAAACAATCAAATTTTAGATTTGTTTATATGTTTCAAAGTACAATTATCTAATTGTAAGTATAAAATCTTTGGTTATATTCGTCGCCACGTATTAATGTACTTCGACATACGTTATTATCTTTTTCATCTTCTTACCACATAGATGATATACTTCTCAATAATATGAAGTACGTCGCAGTTTTATTCGAAAAATTTTGTATGCAATGAACGCAGATTTTGTTTACATTGATTACTTCTTTACAAAGTGTTCGTGTATATAAAAACAACGGCTTTTTCAGATCGCGGAGCGGTACCATGTAAACGTACAATGATTACGCAATTACATTGTTTCGTGACATTCACAAAATTTCATATTCAACGCTACATCTCTGCTTACATCTAATATGAGCGAAACTCATCAAATTAGATCACTTCTTTCTTAAAGTATACATTTCCAAAAAACGTGTCTATTCTTGTGCATTATTTATTAAAATATTTGTTTCAATTTTAAGTAGGATTACCTATGAATTATTATTTATAATATATAGTATATCATTCTGGTATTTGAAAGCACTTTAAAAGATTTATAAAATGCTATTATAATCTAATTATATTTAAACCAAATGATTGATCCCTTTTTGATAGATATTAAAAAGACAAATGTATAAATATACTTTATTATAAATTATGAAAAATAGTCAATTTTATTAGATTACATGATTGCAACACGCAACCTGTTACGCAGAACTTTGCTCTTTTATTTTAATTGTAAATGACATATTTCAAATTATGGTCAAGACATTTATGACATATCTAATTTAGAAATATATTTTTTCTTTTATTCTTAATTTAGATATAACTTGTAATTAAACCATTTTTTTAATTAAATAATCTTAATAAAATTTAAATTTTGTAAAATTCGATGCAATACATAATTAGAAAAATAATTTCAGTAATTAAAAGTAAATGTTTACGTTTTTAATTAATCTATAAATTTTCCTGCATTTTTACTCAGTTGATAAGCATTTTCAATGCATAATAAAAAGCTTATAAACTTTTTAAAACTTGTATCACAGATAAATAATAATCATATCAATAAATACATATATTAATGACTGTTAATATTTATTGATTATAATTAATTCTTTTTCAAATTTGTAATGTTTTTGAAGTGTTGTTTAAGAAAAGAAATTATACTTAATTAAATTCGTGAGAAAAATAGCAAGCCTGGAAATTAGGTCGGCATTTTACAAAAAAAAAAAAAAAAAAAAAAAAAAAAAAAAAAAAAAAAAAAAAAAAAAAAAAAAAATATATTTTA
>NEEE01001222.1:16719-30527 GCA_002278615.1 Pogonus chalceus
AATATAATGAAATTTAAACCTAGGCTACAATTTGTGAGACATTTATAGAAAAAAATACTTTTATGAAACACAATTAATTTAAGCGCAGTGAAAATATATCCCTTAAAATGCATTTCATTAGTTTAAATATATAAATAAATCCGTGCACACTCAAAAATAAATTCTATACAGTACATCTCAACAAAATTCATACCTATATTATATTATATTTGTCGCGTAGCGTTTATTGTAAGTTTAATTTACGATTTATCAATTTCTAACCTTATTTTTATTCATTTAAACTGCATTAAATGTAAATAAATATAAATTATTAAGTATTTTCTATTGTTTTCATCATTTTTCATTTGTTTCACTTTCGCAAATAACACTCAAACATATAAATATAAATTATTAAGTATTTTCAGTTGTTTCTATCATCAATTGTTTTAATTTCATTTGTTTGACATGCGCAAACAACTGTCAAAACATATAAAATAAGGTTATGAAATTGATAAATGAAAAAATAAAACTCATGTCGTGTATTTTACAAATTGGAATTATCTAAAATATAAAATAGAATATACAGATATTAATTACAAGCCGTTCATTTACAATATTTTAAAATTCCTTTGTTGATAATAACGCACTTTGAATAACAGGCAAATTTTTTTGTTTGTGAACAATAACGAATAAAAAAACACACACTTAGTGAACGATAACAATTAGCAGTAGTATTATCAACATCAGAATGTACAAAAGTACATGTTAATTTCGATTTAAATTCGAAATAAAATAATGGTCCACTTTTATTTAAGTGATGTGTTAATACTATTAACTAGAAAAATAAATGAGGTATATAAAAAAAAAATTCTAAATAAGCTATTAATCATAATAAAAATATAATTACATTATTTATTTTTTTTTTGCATTGAAGAGCTGCCTTTTAATGCAGTTTATATATTATTTCATTAACATGTAGTATTTTTTGGTTATTACATGTATATACATACAATTTAAGTCCGCAAAGACAAACGATATGAATCATTAATTTTACATTTCAATAACAATAATTCTTATTGTCGTTTTCATCAGATCATTTCATAAAAATTATTAAAAAATGAAATATCAAGTGTCCTTGCGAATTAGTGATAAAACAACTGAATGAGGAACAAAATTTGAGAATAAATGAATAACGAATAAGTCACTTAAACGTTGAAGGCACATCTTACGCACCTGATTTTTTTTTAAATATAGTTGCACTAACGTTGTCTGTAAAAATATTGGCAAGTATTTTTATTTCTTAATAATTTTCTTTCCACTCACTCGCATACAAATTCACAAAATGAATAAAAGTCACATAAACAAATTAAAATGTCTGAGGAATTTGGTTTTTTTTTACGTAAATAATAAATTAAACAAAATGGGAACAGATTTTTTTATTACCTTTGCTGGTAGATTAATCGGTGGGTTTAACTTGCGCCATTACCTTTCCTTCCCAAAGTGGCAATAAATCAGAATCGCTACTGATTTCTTCTTGAATTACTTGGTTATCTAATTCTTCGCATTCCGTTTTGAAGAAGTATCTATAATAAATAAATTACTGAAGAACTACTCCTAACGCAGTTATACATCGATAATTACAATCGACACTCTCTTATTCAACTATAAAAAATACGAATTAATATTTTTTTAAATACCTGTAGTTTCCCTTCTTCGGCAGATATTCTTTGAACTGCCTTAGCGTGATTTGTTTGCCAGGTATTTTGGTCCGGTACGGAAATTGCTCGTCACAAAATGAAAACACTACGGTGGTAAACTCGTCCGATTGGGGTTGCGCTGGTGCACCTAGAGGCACTGACGGTCTGGGGCCCCTCACTGACTTTCTCAACGTTGATTGGTTAGACAGTGAGTCGGGCATATGAGAAGATTTACCGCTGCTACTATAACACGTAATTTAAATAACCGAAATTAAAAATAACCAAATATCAATAATTGCGATATTATTAAATATCTATTATCTTGTCCCATCCGGCACGCGCGGCTACTAAAACACAACTAATAACGGAGACCGGTTAGCGCACGCGCTTAACCCGAGAATACAGTCAGGTTATGCATATGCCGGCTTGAACATGTTCTACAAGTGTCGGGGGTATTTCCGAAGTTTAGAAACCTCTCGAAAATTTCAATCGCAAAATTTAATCNTGTATAAAAAATCCCTTTAAATTAAAATAAGTTAAAAAAAACCGAAACGTGGCCCCCAGCTGGTAAGTAAATTCATTGTAAAATTAAATTTGACACAAATTAAGGCCCAGTTAAATCAATTTATTTAAATTAAAAATGCTAACACTCTGGGAGAAACAGAAAAATAGTTTCGAATAAGTTAAAAATGTACATTTTGAGAGGTTATATGTAAATATATCCAGAATGCAAAGATCAGCGCATGTCCAGTTATCTGTACTTTTATTGGACGCAATTGAAATCACAAGATTTTAAAATTCAAAGTNTCTCCCGTGTAATTCTTTGTAAAGATGATTTTCGAACGTTTAATTCTTGACTATTTTTTGGGACACCCCATATTATAATGTCTTCTTATATAATATTATTATTAGTGGGATAATTTTGTTTAAAAGTTTAAATATTTAAGGGCTTTACGAAAAAACGTATGTATTTTACATAATTATCTATTTTGTAACTAAGTTCAATAAAGCTATTAAACTATTTAAAACGTGTTGTATAAAAAAAAACCGGAAACGTGTCTCCCAGCTGGTAAGTAAATTCATTGTAAAATTAAATTTGATACAAATTAAGGCCCAGTTAAATCAATTTATTTAAATTATAAATGCTAACACCTTGGGAGAAAAAGAAAAAAAAGTTTCGAATAAGTTAAAAATGTACATTTTGAGAGGTTATATGTAAATATATCCAGAATGCAGATCAGCGCATGTCCAGTTATCTGTACTTTTATTGGACGCAATTGAAATCACAAGATTTTAAAATTGAAAGTATGTTGAATGATTCGTTCTGATTACGACAAATAGAGTTTAAATATTTTAGAAGGCCCCACCTTTTAGTAAATCTAACGCTACGATTGAATTACTGAATGATTTAATTGGTTGTTGCGAGTTATTGTGTATCGCGCATGTTTAGTTTCGTGTAACATTATTGGACGCACTTGCAATAGCAATATGTTCTAGTTCAACTAAACAAAGATATACTACGCTGTATGAAATTCGTTATATGTAAGACAAAGATGCATAAATGTAAGTTTTTACGGTTTATATGTTCCCACCTCTTTGTGAAACTATTGCTACGATTGGTTTTAAACACGAATATGACGACCCGTATGTATTTGAATTATTTCATTGGTTGTGATAATTATTCCTAACTTGTAACGTTATAAGTTCCCACCTCTTGTGTATTTATATCGCTACGATTGGTTTTCGTCAGGTAATGTGTACAACAAGAATAATTTTAAGGTTAAGTGTAATGTTATAATGTTGTTTTGAAGGACCTTGAGATAGCAGTGATGTGTTTTTGTAAAACAAGAAAATAAATAAATTAAAAACACTTACCGCTGCCTATTCTGCCTTCCCCTAAGATCATCTTCCATGAGCCTTCTCCTAGCTTCTTCTAACTGCGTGGCTGTGTGCGGAGGCTGCATGGGAGGCATATTAGGATCAGCAACAAAAGGTTGCGCGGGTTCTCTTCTACGTTCGCTTCTATCCGCTCCTAAACTACTTGTAACACTGCTACGCTCCAAAGATGAAGATCGCGAATGCGTATAAGTTTTTCTGTGTCTGCAAATAAAATTTTTAATTAATTTTAAAATAAATTCAGTTAGTTTGAGGTTATAATATTACCTGCTGGCGTTTGGTGAAGTAGCGCTACTAGGCCGATGACTTCTATGCTTCCCTGATAATTCACTATGCGTATGAATAGTAGTCCGTCCAGGCCGATCAGACTCCATAAGCCACGTCAAAACTCTTGTATCTTTACCAACTGGTGGTACCGGTACATGAGGAACAGGCGGGGTATCAGAAACAACACTAACTCCACTATCAGTTAAATCTGTCAGCGTCTTTTTACTGGAAGACCTTCTGCTAACACTTTGCCGTACAAACCGCTCCTGCATATAACCATCTTCAGGCATGGATTTACTCTTAACCATTCCCATTTTATGTTCACTTGAATCAGGGAAATCATGAACATTCCCTGAATCTGAACTAAACGTTGAGAATACATCTTTTTCCTTACGACGGGATCGGGAATAACTTGCACCAGCTCCGTAACGCCGCGTTGGAGAATGAGGACGCGGGGACATTAAACCAGGCGAGCGGGATGGAGTTAAATCCGACCAAACACGCGATACATGTTGATCTGGAATGGAAAAAACACGTTAAAACTTGTTTTTTATAAATCTTGTAGGTTTTTACCTAAAATATCTTGATCATCGTCGTCTACTATGTGGAGTTTTAATCGAATTGCGTCTGCTAGAGTTCGCGATTGATCATCATTTATATGCATATTTGGATCTACAGTCCCGCAATCATTCTAGAAAAATAAATAAATAAATTATAGAAAATCAAAAAATATGATTAAGTTATGAAATTAAAATAAAATCGAAAGTGTAACATAACCTAAATTTTAAATAATTTTATAAGTTAAATATTAAAATTAGAAATAAAAAAGTAAATACATTAAAAAAACATTTATTTAATATTAATATATAATGTAAAACATTGTCTAAAGGGGATGAATTTCACTGATCCAAAATTTTTGGATTTATCTGAAAAACGAAAAAAGATATTTTACTAATAAATCGATAATTAATATATATTTCTGCGAAGAAATAATACATTTTTAAAACATAAAGGAATTTTTATATGATATAAAATCTGTGTAAGTTTTTGTCCATACCTCCATCAATTTCCTATCCAATTTCTCTTGAGCTTCTTGTTCCCGCTTAACAGTTTCTAACTTTTCGATAAGAATCGCGGCAAATTCATCAGGTTTTAATGGTTGACATTGTTTATTATCTATTCGTTGAGTTCGAGGAATTAATGTTTGGTGAATATATGGATCACGGTTAAGGGCAGCTAATTCGCGCGCAGCCCTAGATGCTTGACGAGATTGTTTTCGTGATGTTCGATGCATTGAAAAGCCGTCCCTAAAATTAATTTATTTTTACTTACTTTTTGTAATTTTGAAGTTTTAAAAATGTAAATATTGTTATTTTTTATTGAATTTAAGTTGTTTTTTGACACTGTTGTGATTATTATTTAACATACCTATGTAAGTATATAAATTTTTATTTGTAAAATATATTTAATAAAACATATTTTATTGTAAATGTTAAAAAAAAAATATTTCGACAACTCTCAATAAAATAAAGAGTATTTCTATTTTAAAATTAACGACAATCAAGCTGGCTTTATTGAAAATAAATTAATTTGTTCTAAAAATGTGTACAGCTACTAATTCTAAATAAAAAAAAGTTTATTGCATGCAAGAAATGCGACAGATTAAATATATTATTTCCCTGTGAAGTTCTATTCATTACTTATTTAATTTAACAAATGAAGTAATATTTAAAATAATAAAAAACCGTTTGAAATACAAATTTGTATAAGGTGTAACTAGATTTTAATTTATATTAATATTACAAATAGAATTTTGAAAATTATAAAAAAATTGTAAATTTAATATCTTATTTATATAAGATTGAAAAGTGAAAAGGTAATTTCTTTTATAATTTTTATACATTTTCTTGTAAATACAGTAAATATTGTTATTAACGACGAATCGGTTTTTACAACCAAATTTTCTATATACATATGTTTGGTATCTATATAAAATTGTGGTAAAGTGATATCAGATACATCGGTTTTAACGAACTTGTCAAGAAATATCGTTTATAGCGAAGATTCTTTTATGGAAACTGGAGCTTTCGAAACAAACAAAAAAATGTTTTATATTAAATCAATACCGTAATAGTAAAAATATTATGAAACCAAATTTTAATTAAAATTTGAACAATTAATTATTTAATTTGTTTTTTAATAGAAATTAAAATTTATTGAATTTTTGTTGTTCCCGTGTTCCGTCGTTATAAGCGGTTTTTATGTACATATATACAGTCATTAAAAAACACGTTGTTTATATTTATTTCAATAACAATGTATTCAAATTTTGCAGTAAGAGTACAGTGTAACAATGGCTTTGTAGCCCCGCCCCCTGAACTTCTTCTTTCCAAGCTACACAATATATGCTAGATGAAGTGACCTTACTATTCATAAAATCCAATATTTTCATACAGATTCATTAATTTTTTATAAATCATACAAATAATGAATAGAAAATATCATAAAACAAGATTAGTAAACATTAAATTAATTAAAATAAACAAAAATACTAACCTGATGTATTAAATTAAATTATTACACAAAATAAATGAAATAAAAAAAAAAAAAAGTTACTTACAAAGAGCTATCGGTGAGTGACATATTATCGCTTTCAGTTCTGGCATCAGAATGACTGCTGAGCGATTGCAATTCACTATCCTGCCGCGAAACAGGATTATAAGAGGAGTAGGATGCGTGCGGGTGTACCGTTGAATGGTGGTAAGGTCCATTTATTCGATAGTTGTGATTTACAGCAAACATACTGCATGTGCATTAACCATAGCACAAGGCGAAGCAAAATCATAAAAAAAAAACGGGGAACAAAAATAAAAACGCAAATCAGTAAAAACACAAAATCAAACTTCGAGCGGGGGATTTTACATTTTAGCTTTGTTCCTACAAATATTTTGTTTTCAAACTTGTTCATGTATTTCCTCAAATCAATTAAAATCTACGACAAAATAATACTCGTATAGTTTAAGTATTTTGTTTATCAGTTTAAAAGTGATACTAGTGGCAAAAATATGTTTTATATTTAATATATTTTAACGTTTTAGAAGCTTTTTAATATACTTTAAATACGTAATAAATTAAAAAAAGGAGAGAGAATAAACGATTTTTAGTTTTCACTTTAAAAAGGTAAGGCATACTAAAAAATAGAAGAAAAAAAATATATTATAAAATAATTCAAAAGAATTACGTCAAAAATACAATATATTCGTTAAAAGGCGCATAACATACTCAATTGAACGAGAATATACTGTGTACTGAATAGCTACGGAATATACTAGCATAAAACAACTGCCAGCGTCAACGACGCATGCGCACAGTAAAAAAATAAATTTCTTGTAGGAACAAAGCTAACTAAACATCTACCTTCGAAATAATTAACAATAACTTTACTAATAAATAAAATAAAATTGAATATATAGATCAAAATGCATAATTTCCTTCAGGTAACGTCTAAAATAAAATAAAAATCTGACTTACCCTGCATATGCTTCTGGTTTAGGCCTAACATCTAATCGACGTTTTTGTGTAACTAAAAGCATGTCTTTAGTTAATCGCATTGGTTCTACAACGGGCGTGTGATGACCTGCACTAATACTACCGGCACCTGAAAATTTATAAATTTTGTTAAAATTTTTAATGTCGTTCATATTTTAATTTATTAAAACAACAAATAAAAAATCTAAGCTTATCTTTATGATAAGATAAATAACAGATCTAATTTAATTAATCCGATATTTTTGATTGATGGATTTATATTTGTAATTATTATTTGTAAGTTAATAAATAAAAAAGATCAGTGTCGTGCATTGATTTTTTTGGAAGGGCAATTGAGTTAAATAATAAAAACTTACTGGAAGAATGTAAAGGAACAGCATTATTTGTAACCAATTCAGTGTCTTCATGTAAAGTTGGTAATAATCCGGATCCTTGACTTATGGTAGCCATTTCTCTCGCGCTTATTGAACTACTGGAACTACTAGACCCAGATCCACTACTTAATTCACTACTGCCTGGGTTTTGCATAGCCTTTAAATCAAAATTAATTTATTACATTTTGAAATTAATTTAATTTTACTGTGAGTGAATTCCTTACTTGAACATATTGAAGGTACATATCACTTTTAAGGAAGTTAGAATAAGTGGTATTGTTAATCAGTCTTTCCACTTCTGCTTGTGCAATATCGAACACATTTTCTTGTCGTTGATTGCTGCCTTGCGTCTCTTTAACACGACGTCCGACATCGCGACGCAGTTCTTCGCTAATCGGTAACGCGGATTTCACGAAAAATCGCCTATAACCATATAAATTAACACCACACCGATTTTAATTGCAATTTTCAATAGCTTACTTGTAAATGACTTTAACAAGTTGTGCGATCTTCTCCGGCTCGGATTGTTTCCGAAGTCCCTCGCATGCAAACCAAAAATCGAGTGCATCCGCGTGGGGTCTACCTTCTGATTGAAGGTACTGCCGGAATAGATCGACACCGTCCGAGTCCTCCAAGAGGTGGTGCAGAGCTCGTGCCCACCGCAAACATGCGGGCGGTGAGCAGGAGTCCGACCCGCGAGGTTGTCGTACTCGGGCACTACCTTCAGGTTCGTAACCCATTGGGGCTGCGCAGGCATCTACAAAAAATAACTCTCTTCAAAATATAATAATTAAGAAAATAAAATATGGAGACAAGATATATGGTGGTAAAGGATTTTGATTAAAAAAAAAAAGAAATCATCATCATACCGTTTGTAGGGGAGTAGAGGTAAGCGGAAGCCGGTAAGGAGGTGGTTCTTCTTGGTGTGGGTGCTGGGGACGAACTCTTGTGTTTGCTTGTCCAGTCGGTCTGTAAGGTACCCCAGTCCGACTTGCAGTGCGAACGTTCTTCACCCGGCACCCACGGCCGGGGAGACAACTCATGGAAACTGTTTGTTGTGCACTGGACGCTTCCTGTACCACATATTTTTATCTATCAACACCTTCATATACTTTTACCTTTCTTTTAATTTATCTGTCTTTAATATCCTTCAAATAATAATAGTATTTCTCGTAAAAAATCAGCGCAAAATTCACGATATATTTAAAAAAATATCTGTAGTAAAAACTTAAAATATGCATGTAAAAAATCTGTTTAATATTTTGATAACTAGTTTAAGAGTTTTCATCAAATATCTAATATTTCATAACAAAAGTTAAAAAAAAAATCTCACATAAAAAATATAAGAAATGCAACATGAGCTATTACATATTTTAGAAACTAAATTTATTGTTAAAGCCATTTTTATTATTAATTTAAATCAACTTATCGAAAAACACATTTAAATTTTCCTAATTCACACTAGTCTTGACTCTTAGATTAATACGAAAAATAAAGGACTCCTCCGCCCCACACATCTAACTTTCATTATTTTGAACAGTCTAAAATTACAAATTTGGTGGCAGTTGCTATCTGGCCTAAGTATTTATTTTTTAAATATGAAACTTTGTGTTAATAAATTAATAGTCAAAATTAAACAATTAAGTTGTTTTATTAAAATTTAAAAATTTACAACTATAATAAAATATATTTTTGGCCACAGTTAATATTGCATTGTCAAGTATATTAAAATTTATANAATCAAAATGATTATTTTCATGTTAGATAAAATTTGTTTTTAGTATGTAAGTAAAATGACAAGAAGATAGTTGTATATTTTTGTTGTATTAGCATAAACTAGCAATTGTTTGAATACTATTAAGATCAAAGCAATGATCAAAAGCAGTAAACTTAATCATTTAGTTGCGTGATTATTTATAAAGTCAAATTAAATGCAAACATTCCTAAACGATTATTCAATTTTGATTAAATTTATACCTGTATGGAGTATTCTTGACTTTTCCTTATCCCGTTCTCTTTCACTCATGTTTCTAAACAATTAGTAGGGCCCCACAAAGCCCTTGGACAATACATACAACCAGCAAATTCCTGAAGTGGGCCTCTAGACCTCATGGCGGACTCCACACTATAACAAAATTATATTTCATAATAAATAAATTTCATTAAACAATGCGGATTTTTAATCAAAAATATTTATAAATAAATTATTTATTTATAGACAAAATAATAAATAAACAACTATTTATAATAATTCCTATATAAATAACAAAAATACAATGTATAAAGCATATAACATAGTTATTCATCAATTATGATAACATTCAAAATTTCAATCATCCTAAAATAATTTTAATTATTTTTTGCGTCTCCAGAATTCTTGATATTGATTTATATGAAAAAGAACCATGCGCATTTACTGAAATTACAAGGGGTTGTAAATCTCTTATTCCAATTCAGTTGAATGGTTTGGATTTAGGGTTGGTCGAAGAGCTTGGGTCGGAGGGAAGTCTGATCGATGAAAGTCGCTATGTAGGAAATGTACATATAATGGCTTGTATTATATATTTCTTAGGTAAAAACACCTACATAATACGTTTTATAATAGTAATTTCATATTTCATGCCTAAATTAATATATAAAATTTTGATGGATATTGGAGCTGACAAGGGTTCGCTTTTGTTCTTTCAGGTAAAAAAAAATATGCGAAATAAAAAATATGTATAAAAATATGTTAACTATTACTTAATACGTTAATAAAATACATATATAAAATTTAGTTCATAATATGTTCATATATAACAGTGTCTTTACCGTACGCTTGCATGGGCGAAGTTTCATCGAACAAACAATGCTTATGAAAATAATTCAGGTAGCCGGTTATGAAATAAATACAGGTAATCTTGTCAAAACATATCATAATTTAACAAAAGAGAAACTCAATTGAGCAGTAAATATGAAAAGAATTAACCAGTCTAGTTATGAAGTTTGAAAAAAAATTTCACATACCATTGTGCGAGTTTCGTCGATGAACCACAACTATAATTTTTTTCTTACATACAAGACTATACTGGTTTTGTATGTTCTTTTACTGAGAGTAGAACATCAAATGCATACAATTCAAGATATCCAAGTGCTCCTGGTCCATTCACAGCAGCAGCTGCGCATGCCAGGGGCCCTTCGATCAATGATATGAGTCATATTTTTGTTTGAAGGGACTGCTCATATTTTGTTTTAATAATCGGAATTATGAAATAATATAGGAAGTACAGTTTTAAAAGAATTTATGCCCCGTTTTTTACTGATTTTTTGCACAATGGAATTATACGCGCGGCCTGCCATGCGCTCTTCGATGGATATGCCATTGTTCAAAAATACCTATTATTATACATAATTCTTATTGTTATATTATTTTATTATTATATACGAATATTTTTTTGTATTTTTAATAATTATTTAAATAAAAAAATTATATTTTTAATTTTTTCTATTTTTTCAACTTTTCAAAAATTTTTCGCGAAATCACATTTTTTTTTTTTAATAATTATGTGTAGAATGTTTATTTAAAACAAATTTATGAACAGAAATCAATTTAAAAATAGTAATAGTTGATTTTTTACCGATTTAGGGTACAATAGATTTCGGAACGCGGCCATGCCCAAGCTCTTCGATGAAACTACCATTGTACAGAGACCCTTTTATTGTATGTAATTCATATTGTTATGATATTAAAAAGGTCAAAAATGAATGTTATATTAATTTTTATATATAATAAATATTTTTTTGCAAAAAAAAAATCATTTTAAAATTTGAAATTTTTTATGAATATTTTTGTTTATGAAATAATTATTCATAAATTATATTGTTTGATCTTTGAAACACCAATTTCATATAGCATATAAATTAATTATAGTCAATAAATATTTGTATTTTCGCAATGATTTAAAGTAAAAATAAGAAAATATTTCATTATAATCCTTATGAAATATAATGAACGGTTATAACAACAAAAATTCAGTGATCTTTAAAGTCATTTAATCTTAAAGTGCAACCATCCATGATGACACGATAAAATTCATAACATGTTCCAAATTGCAGCTATCCTCAAGTAACAAATCTATTTTCTACATCCAGTTACTGGTGGATTGACCATCGTACTTCTTGCGGCTTTCAAGAGCGGTATTCTTATGCAGCTGTACTTGAGTGCGCTGACCTTTTAGTTTGTGCTTAGAGTGAGGTGGTGTTTAGTTCTTGGATTGCAACAGTATAGCGTGGTAGATTGCATCGAGGTTTTAGTAAAGAGTTGGAAAAAGATTACGGAATGTTAGGATAGCGTTTGAAATAGTTGTAGTACATTAATTGTTCTACAATTACTTTATTTGTTTCAAAATAGTTTGATAGTAAATTGCCGTGTTATTAAATTGACTAAAGGTTGGTAATTTGAGCTTAACTTTCGATATATAATTTTCAACTGATATATAATACTGTTAATATGATATATACAAAGCTACTGAAGTAAATTCAATCTTTTATGCAGAGATTATTATACCGTATTATTTTCTGAACAAAATAAAGTAATTTTTAAGAAGCAAATAAATATTTTCGCAATTTTGAGGTTCAGTTTTAATTTTATGATAATAAGACATAATTTTCTGATGTTGCAGATACTAAGAATTTTTTAAAGAACCTATTCTAACGTCAAATTAATAATCATAGTATAACTACGACATTTTAACTTCGAATTATTTATATAATTTAAAAGAAAACACCATTTTCTTGCATATAAAAATATGAATTCGCAATTAGCCATTCAACTATCAAAATTATATCTTTTGTTTTGTACTTATTTATTTTGACGCTAGAATATTTTATATAAACTAAGTAAATTAGTTAAGAAGGGCATTTTTTCTGATAATATTTAACATTTTTATAACCTTTCATAGTCGAATGATATTAAAAAATAGTTTTTTGGAATTCAAAATCAAAAATAGGAGAATCAAGTTACAGTTTTATAAATTAACCGCAAATGAATAAATTAAAGGTTAAAACGAAAAAAGCAATTAACATAATTACAATTAATTAAAATAATCATAAAAGGTGCGACAGGTTAAGATAAAATATTTATTTAATCAACAAAACTTTCGCGCTAATTTCATTAACAACTTTAATCCAATGGTGTAAAAAATGAAAAAAAGGTAACACATTCAAATTGAAATTCGTAAATGTATTCGCGAAAAACAAAACAGCATCGTAACACATATGCACGCAATACAGGTGGCGGTGCAGACAAAGGATTTGTTCAGACAGCACGATATCTTTAATTAAGTTAATTAGTGCGTTATCTACGTCACGAATCTGTAAATCATGTAACATGCTGGGTGCACATCCGTCAGACAAGTTACCAAGGGCTTTGCTCGACATATTAAATTATTATTTTTCATATTATTCACCACTTTTTGTTTCATTTGATGTTTTTAAATAAATTTAAAAACTTTTAGAGTTAATTTAGATAAACTATTTAATTCTGATGATTCGATTTAAATGTAAAATGAGATTGGGGGTCTTTGACAATTGCGCAAACAGAAGAAATGAAGTAAAAGTCAAATACAAACATTGAAAACACAGGTAAGAATAAGACAGTCATCAAACCAAATGTACTTTGGGCAAAATAATAAGATGCGGCTTTAGCACAAAGGCAAAAATCAAATAGCAAATAACTGCGCCTGGCCCCGCATGTTGCATGAATGCTTGCACTTGGATCCGTTCTTAGAGCATTTAAAATGCGATTGCATATTATATATTTAATTATATAATAAGTTTCGATAATTTATTAGAATTTAATAGAACGAAAACTTAGATTTTTATATATTGTATATAGAATAAAATATAAAAAAGAAATTTTATTTTTCAGTTTGATAGAATTATTTATAAATTAATAAAAATTATTTTTAAAGATGAATCTTTTAAAATTTAATAATTATATTAAAATGTAGACTTTTTCAAAATATTTTAATAAATATTGAACTCTTTATAAATAATATCATTCTTT
>NEEE01001222.1:37060-53937 GCA_002278615.1 Pogonus chalceus
ATAAATAAATAAATATATTTTTTTGTTATTTCGATAATTAAATAAAATGATTCTTATTAATTAAAAAAAGGAGGGGCCGCAAAAATATTTTAAGTAATGAAAAGTTGCATCTTTTAAGTGCTTAATTAGTGACTTTTCAGGTAAGTAACTTTGTCACTAATTAAAAGTGTTAAAAAGTTTTTACTTGAAAATAAAATTTAAAATCGGTATTTTAAAAATATTGCCATTATTTTACTTTTTAAAATATATTTTGTCAGAAAAATATGTATATTGTTGTTCCATAAAAATTATGAATTAAATTTGGGGCTTTATAAGCCATGACTTTATCATACGGTATATTTTAAATTTGATGCTAATTTCATGCTGGTCGAAATAAACTTCTAAATAAGCATTTTTCTCGTTCGAAAATTATTCCAAACAAAAAGTTTATATTTTATAAATATTGTCATTAGGTTACTTTAAAATATTTAAATAATATATTTTGTTAAAAAAATAGATGTTATTCTATTGTTGTTTAATAGAAATTATGAATTAAATTTTAAGCTTTATAGGACACGACTTTATCAAACGGTACATTTTTAATTTGATGCCAATTTAATGCTGATCGAAATGAATAATTTTTAACTAAAAATAAATTAAATAAATCGTATATACAGGGCCGTAACTAGCTTTTTGTAGGCCCTGAGCTAAAAACTTTGAAATTGCCCCCCTTAATTAAAAAAAAAAGCATATACAATAGTTTTGAAGCTCCTGTTCTTTCATATTTTATTTTAAGTTTGGTAAGTCTCAATAAATAAACACAAAATAATTATTCTTTCATTGAGAGTCCTTCCTGGATCATCCTTCGATCTGAGTCCTAATTATGGCCCTGTGTAATATATAAATATCGGCTTTATTTTTCTTCAAAATACTTCAAACAACATATTTTGCTGAAAACACTACGTTTTACAATTGTTATTTAATAAATATTGCAGTTTAAATTAGTTGCCATATAAGACACGACTTAATTGTACGGTACAGTTTAAATTTGCTGCCAGCTTCACACCGATCAGTTGCTACTAAAATACCCCATGAACTATATTAAAGCCAATAAATTCATCTGTCATTAAGAATGATAATTACATATGTCAAAAGCAAATGAAAATAAAACAAACATATATACAAATTTCCTGTATCAGCTAATTACAAAATTCTTGTAACAAACAACAAAAATATCATTCACACTTAATATTTATCCTGTGAACGGACATCTCCTAAATTAAGATGTGCGATTCATAAGTTTTACGCCCTTTCACGTCATTTTGAGTTAGAAAGTTTCACGGGAATCAAAAACTTCATAGTGCACGTCTGTATAGTGGTGTTATTAAAGTTGGCAAGACTGTAATTAGCCCTGAAGTGAGAAATGAACAAATTGCTTGTATACATTTTCGTTTTAATTTCAAGTTTGTATAGTACTCTAGACATCAAAAGTTTTGGATGGGATACCTGATAGGTTATTTTTGTGTGTTTTGGTTTATTTTTAGGTAGAAGGTTGAATTTGTTTTTAGACAGAGTTGGACTCAACTGAAATTATAAACTTTTCGCTCCTTTTTTTTTAATATCCGAAAAGTTTTAACTCTATCTTAACAAAAATTTATTTAAAAATGCAATCCTTACTTTTTCACATTTAAATTATTTATATTATTTTTGTCCGCTCACTAGCGTCATAGTTTAGAAAAGTTTAATAGCCACTGCTAAAACCATAAAAAATATTTTATACACGTTGGATGGTACATAAATATAAAACTTTAGAAGCCACTGATATAAATACACATAAACTGAATTAAGAAAATTTGCTTTACTTCTATTACAAACCAGTGGTCCTTAATGTACTTTAAAATTGAAGATACAAATGTTAAAACGTTTGATAACTACTGATATATAAAAAATAAACGAATTATTACGAAGTTTCTGGGATGACGAAATCAGATTGAAAAAAACTTAATAAATTAACGAAATTCAGAAAATATCTTTGCTTATATTACAAACCAGTGGTCCTCACTGTATTTTAATATTAAATATAAATTTTTTATTACGTTTGGGAACCACTGATATAAAAATAATCGAACTATTAACAGAGTCCCGTCTTCCGAAAACAGAAATATATAATAATATGTTTTTAAAATAATTAAACGAAATTTAGAAAATTTTCTTTACTTTTATTATAAACCAGTGGTCTTTAATGCACTTTAAAACATAAAAATACATAATTTACTATATTTGAGAACCACTGATATAAACTATAATCGAATTATGTAGATATTTTGGGCTTCCGGAAACAGAAATACAAAATAAAATGATTCAAAATAATTGAAAAACAAAAAGTCAGTATTAAAACTGAATTTGCTACCCAAAAAACATATAGAAAAAAGTTTTGTAACTTCTGGAGTAAATAAAATACACCCTGTCACATTTAATACTTAAACAAAACATCAAACAAATATAAAATTAAACTGAATCATGTAAAATCGTAAAAAATATATATTTCCACTTGTCCTATAATTTCTCGCAGGCGGCTTTGAGCTTTGATAATCAACTGTTAAACATTTGAAGATCAGAAGACCTGATCCTTTAATTTTATATAATCTTTCTTATGATACGCACCTAGACATGTGTTTGTATGTGTGTGTTTATAATAATGTACACGTGAAAAGATGTATGTATATTTCGGTTCCTTTCTTGTCTTGCCAAAAAGAAATTTATTATCATACGAAAATTTGTACATGTCTTTTAAGTGATGCTATTGTATACGCCTGCGTTGATGCTTAATATTTTCAAAGGATATTCATTTGTTTTGTAAAAAAATGAGATTTTTAAATATTTTATTAAAGGTTTTTAGTTGTTTCTTAATTCTTTCTCGTATATATTATAAACTGCTCATTATTGCATATTTACTAATGCAATAATATACTTTAAGAACAGGTGACTACGATAGAAATTTCAAAACTAGATGTATCTATTATGAAATTATTTAATTGTTTGTATTTTTCACAGACTTCACATATTATTCTAGCTTTTATAATCAAGGAAAACTTTTGACAACTTTAGAAATTTAAAAATAGACAACTAATTGTAAGATGTATTTATTTATATATTTCACTGGCTTTTATATTAATCAAACAAAATTAATTAATAAAAAAATATAAAAAACTATAATAATACACAGCTTAGTTGTATCTATAAGTTGTTTATATATTTTAATAGCTTCAAGTATTTTTCGCGAATTTATCATCAGGGAAAAATATCAAAAACAAAAACAACATGCTTTAACAACAGCCACCTACGATAGATGCATTAAAATATTGTAAATAAACAAAATTTATGTCTGTATCTATGATAAAATCATTTAATTGTTGTTTATAAATATATTTCAACAGCTTCAAGTATCATTCTTACAAAAATAATAAATAAACAAGAGATGTATCGAAATATTCTAGCATTTATTATAAAACTAATGCAACATACAATAATAACAGCTTCCTTTGATGTTTTTCAAAACAAATAAACAATTTTTACATATATATCACAATTAAAAATTATAAAGTTGTTTTTATATTTTAACAGCTTCACGTATCATTCTCGCATTTAACATCATTATAAAGTTTTTGGCATATTTATCATTTTTCAAATTATCATAAAAACAATATTTTATTTCGTATATAAAATAATAATAATACAACAACAAAAATGTAAGAAATTTATATTAACATTCATGTTCAATAAATACAAATACAGACAAATCCAAAAATATTTCAAATATTGAATTTTTCCGCATTTTTGCTTTTAAATCGAATATTTTACCTGGTCAAGCGAGAAATTTGCAACCAGACCAATAAATGGAATCTTACAAGAATGCGATCTTGAAATATATATTTACAACAAAAATTACGAAACATAGTAGCTAAAATAAAAATGATAATATGAAATATCAATTAAAAATAATTATACACCGGAATATAATTATAGAGTAATTAATAATGTAGTATAAACCATAAACTAGTCATTATTTATTTTTATTTATTTTTTTAAATAAAAATAGTCAGACAATATATACAAAAAATATTGACTATAAGAAAATTAAATGGCGGTAATTAACGTAATTAAAGAAAATTTTTCAATAATTTACATTTTTTGTAATATGAAGTAATAATATATTATTAAATTACATTGGCGTACATACAAAATTTAATTTTATTACTTATTTAATGCAGAAAACTCACCTTCAAAAATACAGTTCATTTCAAAACAAATTAAATCTATTTTAAAATAACACAAAAGTTTCTCACGAAGTAAATACAATAATAAAACACTTATAAAACGTAAAAAACTGTCAATCATATGTTTTATCGCGCCATGTTTGAACATCAGCGCCTATAGTGAGTAAACATCGAAGTAATGGCACTCACCACCTGTGTCACCGATCGCAGACGCGAAATACGAATGCTTGCGAATTTCGTCCGTCATTTCAACAACCGCGGAACCAACCAAAAAATAAAAAGAAAAGCGGAAGTAAAAAAAAGTCAAGCGCATTCGAACTTTACTTGTCTTGTCGCTGCAGAAAATAAATAATACAAAAAATTTCGAACAATTGATTGAGATATAAAAATGGGTTTTTGGTAAAATCGTGGTAGCAGACAAGTGAAGGTGTATATTTGCACAGATAATGTGATTTTATGGAACGAATTTTCGGTATTGTCAAATCAGTTGATGATATTTCAATTTTTAATGATTCGCTTGACTTGGTTTTTGTTTTTATATCAAAATAATCGATTAATTATTAGTCATTTTAAATATATTTATAACTTCTTATTTGAAAAAGTTGGTTTAACTAAATTCAAACATAACGAATTACGAAACAAATACAAAGTGTCCCAAAAGGGTCAGGGTATTTCCGAAGTTTGGAAACCTCTGGAAAATTTCAATCGCAAAATTTAATCGTTGAAGATGGTCTGTTGGTTTTACTTCTTGTACAGCTGAATTTTGTAAAGTTTAAGATACAAATCCTTCCTTATAATTCTTGACTCTTTTGGGACATACTGTATTAAGCTACATATTAATATATTTAACGTGTTACATTTTTCGTTACGCTTATTACATTAAATTTTCTGTGTATTATTCATATTATATTTCGTGCGATAAATTGAGTCATAAAAAGACGGAGAATTAAAAAACAAAAATAACTTCTAAAATAAAAATAAGTGCGTTACACTTTCCGTTACGCTTGTGCTATTCAATTTCATTAATATTATTTATATTATAATTAATTTTAAATTGCAGTACGATAAAAATTGACTATCATAATAAGAAAGCGAATTATCAAACAAAAATTAAACTTTTACAATATAGATACCGCGTTACACTTTTCGTTATGCTTATTTTAAATTGCAGTAAATTAACCAAAATAAATAAGAAAGCGAATTATGAAATCAAATTTGATCTTCTTCATTCTACAATAAAGATACCGCGTTACACTTTTCGTTACTCTGGTATTAAAAGTAATTTTTGGATACTTAAATAAATTATTATTTTATAAAGCATCTTTAATTATTTAATAAACAAATCAAAATAGTTTTTAACTTACTACAAATATATTTTTTTTATTTACCGATGTTCATTTATTAAAAAAAAATAGAACTCAGTACGGCTCTGTAATTTTATCACTAAAATTCTTTTTAAAAATATAACACTGGAAAAATTTTATTACTTAAGTTTACTATACTTAAAATTAAAAATACTTTACTTAAAACGAAAATTCTTTTATTTTCAAAACATAAACTTAATAAAACAAAAAATCTATTTTTTGTTTAACATAGCCTACTACAAACTGAATAAAAATATTCGTTAGATATATCATTTAATTAATTTTAATTAACCTCAAAATAATTTAAATTACAAGAAGGTATTTCTAACCCTTTTCTATTTTTTTTTTATGTTTTATTATCTTGTCAATGACATTTCCAATATATAATATTGTAAAGACACGTATATTCTTGTCAAAAAACCTCATTTATATTTGTATTGTTACATTGTAGACATTATTATAGAAATTGCAATGACAATTTCATGAAATGACTCTTCAAATCCTATTACGATTACAATATGACTAAAGAATAACTTGTTTGTTAGTTTTTTCTTTTATTTTCTTCTTCTTGTTGTTCGTTCAATACTTAGCATTGTTTGTTTGTTTGTAATCGTGAGTTGTGTTACTGACATCTTAATTTGGGTTTTATATGTATATCATTAATATGCAATGAATAATAAAATTTTGTAACATTTATAACAGTAGGCTGTTATTATAGTACATTGCATTTGTTTTAAAATAGCAGTCTAGAGTTGTCAAACTGTTTAATAATTTTGCAACATTTATTATAGTAAGCTGTTGTTATAATACATTGCATTTGTTTTAAGATGGCAGCCCAACAACTGTCAAACTATTATTAATTAATTATAAATATTTCGTGTTAAATAAATATGTTATTCTAAAAATAAATAACATACATTGCGTTATATATAAAATTGTATAATTTTCTTGGAAAACAAATGTTTTCCGCAGACAAAACAAAAAAAAAACTCCAACAGTTACAATGAAAAAGATAAATGACCTACTACACACACATACAAATAAAACATAATTTAATATCACCAAAAACTAAGCAATCTTTTAATAAAAATTCCGTATGTCAACACAGTAATTTCATTGTCAACATTTGGCAAAACATAAAATCATTTCTTTCAGTTTGTTAGAAGTTGGCTAAGTATTAAACTAAGCAAGAAAGGTGTGAGTCTACATGTTTTTCAACTGAATTGCATGGTATATAATCGATGCTTGAAGAAAAGACAATCGCGGGCGGTGCCAATCAAAACAAAAGATTTACGGACGTCAAGTGTGCGGTGCACGAGATTAGCTTTTGTTTTTTACTATTTGAAAGCGAAACAAAATAAGAGCTCCGTGGAAAAATGAAAGTCATTTTTTTTATTTTTCTTTTTTAACTATTGTTATTATTTAAAAAAACTAATTGTACATTAACATTTAATTTAAGAAGGCTATGAAAACAAATGAACAAATTATAATGCTCTTCTGTTAATATGAAACAAATGAACTACATAAAACAAACTTTATAATTTAACCTAAAAAAAAATATCGAATAAGTAATTATCAGATGATAATTACAGTATAAAATAATAATCCATCAAAATTACGACATATTCCATTCGTAAACTAGTTAAACACAAATTTATTTATTATTCATTTTTTTGAATTTCGTTGAATAGACGGCTTTGAAAACATTTGAAGCAGTTAGATGCTCAATTGTTAACAAACTTCTAAACAATTAATAGTAGACATTCAAATATTATTAAAATTAGTTTAATAGAAAGCTATGAAAACAATTGCGATGTTCATTTGTTAACAACGACAAAAACATTTGTTTATAATCGTTCTATTTTGTTTAAAAACAAATATTTATCAAATCAATGTCATAATAATATATAAAAAACTTACAAAATAATAACGATAATTATTAATTCAAAAAACAAAACCGATAAAGTAATAAAATGAAATAAAAATCTCTTAAGTAGTAAAAATAGGAATCGTAAATCTAGTAAAACTAATAATAAAACATTTGATTTATAACTTAATGTTATTTATAAACAAATCACATATATCAAATTATGAAATAGGAACTCAAAATTTTATAGGTAACTTTGTTCTTAGTTCAAATTACAAAGATTTATTTTTGGCAAGTGTAAAAAAGAGTTAGACTATACACTAGAAGGTGATCAAATTTTTAATGCTTTTTAATATGAGTGTACCATCATAATAAAAACACCTATAGAGGCCGAGGCAGCTTGCTTACAGCGCGGTCTTGATCGCACATAGGCGGCGATACCATTTTTTCATACACTAAATTAATAACTCACTAAGTAAAAATATGTATACATCAAAATTAAAACATAATTTTTCAATTTGATAAAAATTAAATACTAGAATTTTGGCAAACAATCAAATGCGATGTCAAATTACTTTACATTAAAAGCTTTTGAACATGGTTGCCAAATATAATTTACTTAATTTAAATAACTGCGGTATTTATGTTTTCTATAAATTTAATAGTTTGAAATATTTTCGCAAATAAATATATATACTTTGTTGTTAATTTGCACGACAAATACAAATTTTAAATATTGTAATACATGAAAAAACAATTTTTTTATAAAATATGAAAACTAAATTAGTTGCTCAAAATATATTGGCGTTATTTTTGATTCTCTAGAGAAAATGTTTTTGTAACTAATTAGAAAATTTTTTGGAAATATTAAAATAAATTAAAAGATAACAAATGTTTATCTACATAAATAAAAATAAAATAAAATGAATTATTTTTAAATTTATTTGATAAGTTTTTTTAAAATATATACCGATTTCTTAAAATCTGAAGAAGACATGAATAAAGAAAAGTTTTCACCTCCTCTTGTAATAATATAAACGTATAGAGAAAGTGAATTTTTGTATTTATACCAAATTAATTAAGAACATATTTAAATTTTTAAAACTTTATATGAAAAATGAAACTTATAGCCCTGTAATTTAGAAAACAATTTTTAAATCATTAAATTTGTAGAAATAGAGAGCAATAGAAAATTTTAGAGATTCTATTTCCGCCATGTTGTTCTAAATCTCTTTCTATGTTTCTTAACTATTCCTTTTTTTATTTTTATAGTCATCGCCACGAAACAATGTAATTGTACGTTTACATATTACCGCCTCGCAAACTGAAACGTTTTATATCTTTCGAAAAAACCATTGTTGTTATAAACACGAACGCTTTGTAAAGAAGTATACATAATTTTTTGAATAAAGTTGCGACTTATTTCACATTATTGAGAAGTATGTCAACTAAGCGTTAAGAAGATAAAAAGATAGCTACGTATTTCGAAAAAATAACATTGCTTATTATTACATAAATACACTGATTTGTGGCGGAGACAACATATTTATATTTTTTAATAATAGTAAAGAGTAAGAGAAAGCAAGATTTTTTAAGATGTCTATTTATCTTAAATAAATATGAAATTTGCAATTAAAAATTAAAAGTTACGATAAAATAATAATAAATATTGGCACGCCACTGGCGGGAACAGTCACTAGACTCATACTCGCGGGAGGTGTGGGGCGCTTCGCGCATAAGAAGTGTCCGCTGGCTCACAGCGGCAAACATCAAAGGCACCAAGGATATTGATATAATGTATGTAATGAAACGTTATCTGGTAGGCTATCTGCCGCCATTAGTGGGGACATGTCAGTGTGATGGATGGCGAGACAACCAGCTATCTTCATGCTTATTGCTATCTTGCTTGCACATGCAACAATCATGATAACATTCTCTTTGTTTTGATTATTTTTTCGCGGGTGTAAAGTGCTTACACTACACCTATGCATAATATAAAAGCAGTCTTGGCTACTCTACCAACACAAAAACATACTTTTTATAAATTATTTTCAAAATCAATATACTTTCTGTTCATAATTTCGTAAGTACTGGACACGACTTAATTGAAAGGTACAACTGTAACACCTTTTGAATCATTTTGCTTCCTTTCAAAACCAATAAAACAATTAAAAAGATAAGCTATAATAAAACATATGCATCAAAAACTTTAAAATGTCAAAACTAAATATTTTGATTACAATCTAAATAATATTATCTTCGTTTAAATATAAAAACGCGGCTAGCTTTATTTTAATCATAAATGACAGTTGAAAAAAAAAATCGCGATACCAGGATTAAATATAAACAAATGAATATCGTAATTGTAATTCAATTGTTTTTTCTGACATTAATATAGTGTGATTGCTTCAAATTTGCTATGAATGAAACTAAAAATGATTTTTTTTTAAATATTTGACTAATTAGTATGTTTGGATTAAAATTTTTTGCTGTAATTTGTTTTATAAAAAGTTGATATTAAATAAAAGGTCAAATTTAATGATGATATTAACTTTAAGATTCTCCCACTCATAAAAAAAGCCTTATCATTTCTTTGAATAGATTTTTTTTCATATTGCACAAATGTGTGAGGTAACACATCCATGCAAACACACACAGATTTGAGTAACAGCTACCTGATTTTGCTTTTAGCGTTCATCTTGTAGTTTACTGCGAAGGGAGTCGTCTTCTTCTTGTTTTCTTCGTTGCCAAAGAATAAAAACACATGCATATATGATAAGCTTTGTCGTTACTTATTCTGAATTATTTTGTGAATGGAAGAAATGGATTATTTTATTATATCAGCAAAATAATAATTTAGAAAAGTATTACTTACGTCACAAATGCTTTTGTTTTGTTCCAAAGCAGATTTGATTTAAATATGTATAATTTGAAAAAGCATTAGTGACGTCACAAATGCTTGTTTTATTTAAAAGCAGACTTGATTAAGTATATAATATTTTTTTAAAAAATATTAGAGACCCAACAAGTGATTCTGTTTTGTTTCAAAGTGGACTTGATTGAAAAGCCTGATTTAAATTAAATTAATATTTAAATAATTTGGAAAAGCATTAGTGACGTCACAAGTGCTTGTTTTATTTCAAAGCAGACTTAATTAAATATATAATAATTCGAAAAAATAATAACCAAACAAGTGCTTGTTTTGTTTCAAAGTAGACTTGATTAAAATGCCTGATTTAAATGAAAATAATATTTCAATAATTTGTAAAAGCACTAGTGACGACACAAATGCTTATGTATAATTCAAGGCAGACATGATCTAAATTAAATATATACCCTTTTCTTGATTTATGTCAAAGATTTGTGCCTTAAAAACCAGAATAATTCAAATTTGCAATTTTTTGTAAGATAAAATTAAAATAATACTAAAATATATAAGGCAAAAAAAATATATTTTTCTACAGTCGCTATCCAGAGTAGGTATTTTGCGCTCTCTTTTGTCAACGCAAAATGTTACCTTGCCGCTCCAGAGCGACAAAGTAGAAAAAACGGTCGCTAACGTTACCTACACGTTTATTACCTTCACAAGTCAATCTGACATATGATTGCTCAGTCGGTACATTACATAACCTAATAAAATGTCCTGCTATGTAAAATTTATTAATTTTTGTTATGGTGGATGATTCATTGTGGCGACTGTAGAAAAAATCTTGTGTGTTTCGAGCGCAAATGGACATTGTCGATTTCGAGAGAATGTCGCGCGACTTAGAACCTCTCAAACGACAATGTCCCACTTTGCGCTCTTAATACACAAATAACTATTTTGTAATCCCATTAATTTCGAAATGTAAACTGAGGGATAAATGTATGATAATTTGAAAAAGTATTAGTGACGTCAGAAGTGCTTTAATTTTGTTTCAACACAAACTTGATTTAAATTAAATATATAATAATTTGGACAAGCATTAGTGACGAAACAAGTTCTTTTGTTTTGTTCCAAAGCAGACTTGATAAATACAAATAAAAAACAATTAATATAGTAAATTAAAGTATTTTAATAATAAAACAGGAAAAAAAAAAATAAGAAATAATGATATCAAAAGGAATAATTTAAGTACATGCGTTTATAAAGAAAAACAGCTCCATTACTACTTGAACGAAAGTCTTAAGAAGGCAGCAAGCATATAATTTAACATCAAAGTTGGTATATAAAAGACAAGTTACATTAAAATAATAATAAAGTGAAGTCGGTGTGTTTTGTTATAATTATAAGGTTAATATAAACTGTACTCCGAGCCATACACTATTATTATTGTTTGAACTTTAATTTTCTTCTTTGAAGATGCAAAAAAACGCGGAATCTACAAAAATATCCACTAATCATAAACCAAAGATATTTTACGTGTTCAGTCAAATTTTTGTTTCAATGAACAAAATATAATACAAGGTGGCTTTGATATTTTTCCGATTTTCATTTGTTAGTTGTTGTTATCGATATAAAAGTAAAGATAAAAGAATTTTTTTTATATTTATTCGAATACAAGTTTTAATGGAAATGTTTTTAAAAGGAAATGATATATTTTTTACTATAAAATATCTTCATATATATTTTTTGTTTTGTACCTTTAAAAGATAGTAATTTAGCTTTTGTTTTCTACCTCAAACTATGACATACTGTTTTTGAAATATTTATCAAAGTTAGCTATGATAATAGCTTGTTGCATTTGTTTATTTATTGTTTAAAACAAAATAGCAACAAGTGCCAAAACAATTTAAAATCATATTTCTTAAATATGTAAATACATTTTTCTAAATACGGAAGAATCAAAAACAGAAATAACTAAGAAATAAAAGTAGTTAAGACAAGATGTGTTGTATGGTACGCCCCGGGCCTTGAGTAACAACTGAAGTCTATAATTCGTTACAAGAATTCTCTCATTCTCGTCCGTTGAAGAAGTTAAAATCCACGGTACCTGAACTTAGCTAAGGCCAGCGTTACAACAGAAAACAACGCGGTATAAGACAAAATCGTCAAGTTTACATGTTTCGGTTAGACCAGTCGGCCAGTCTCAATGCAAAACAGTGTCCCTAAAACTTTTTTCAATCAACAATCAAACCGCAAAAACACCCAAAAACCGCATTTTTTCGTAAATATTTCATAACATTACACACAAACTTAAATATAACAACAATAAACCGACAAAAAAATCAAAATAAGTAACATAAAACTTCAAAAACCTCAAAAAACTAAATTCAAATTATTTTTTATTTAATAACAATTTGAATTTAAATAATAAACAATGTAAAATAGCAAATAAACAAATTTAAATTTTAAATGAACACGTATAAAAGTTTGACGGCCACAGAAGTATATTAGAGGCGGTTTTATCCCTATAATAAAGTACCGATTTAAGTAAAGAAATCTTAAACATTTTTCTAAGAAAAAGGGGCACTATTACATTTGTACTTTAATATAAGCAGATGGTAAATTTTTGATTATATATTATTCTAAGAAAAATAAAATTATTTAACCTTACTTTCGAAATAGTTTAACTATTTTAAAAATATAAATAATAAAGTAAATTTTACAAAATTACAATAAAACTATATAATACAAAACAAAACAAAATTTAGCAACAAATTATATTATTATATTGCAAATATTATTACATAAACAAATGCTACTATAGTTTTCATGCATTATATATAAGAAAAAAAATATTTCTTAACTTATTAATTACAGAAATTTAAAATATAAATCTTAATATAGATTTGTAGAAAGAAATAAATAAAAATATTCCAAACAGATTTAAAAACTACTTTAGAAACGTTTTTCTCAATGTCTAACCTTAATTTTCAATAATTATTTAGTTCTTTTAAATTTTTGTTAATCAAAACAAATAAACCCCTGCAAAGTAAACTTATAAACTGAATTAAACAAATAAAATAATATGTATTTATACTTAAATTAAACTTTAAACAACTTTTAAAGGTAAATTACCTCAACTGATCCTAGTAGACTGGTGCAGAGTAATAATTCCAATTTGAATAAAGTTATCCGTTCACACACATAAACAAAACGCATTTTAACACTAAAACATTATTGAAAATCATTTAATGTTTGTAATTTAACTAATTAGCACAATCTAATTAACTATATAACAATAAAATAACAATGTCAACAGTAACAAAAAGAAATTAGGTATTTTACTCTTTCGCCATGAGTACTACGACTGCGCCACTGTGCGGCAAATCAACAAATGATTCCTGTAAATAACCAATGATATACAAGAACAGTATTTTTATGTTTTAATACTAATATCACAATTTTTAAATTAATTAAAACGTTCAATACATGTTCAAATATTAAATTTAAGAATTATGTTACATATATACGTATTTTAATTTATTTTAAATTTAAATTGTTGAATTACGATATAAGTAGCGCTATCTTGTAATATAACGTTGAATTATAATATCGATAAAAACAAAAACTATTAATTTTAATAAACGCGCGTAGTTTTAAACAATTTATTAAAACAATTTATAAATTTATAACTATAACAACAAGACATTTATTAAAAATTGACACATGAAAAATTAAATACAAATCTTTTAAATATTATAACGATTTAAGTTATAATATATATTAATATTTTGATTGGATAATGCCTTAAATTTGAAAATAATAATTTACAAAATGAGTAAAGGGCAATTTAATGAACATATTCGTTATAAACATGAAATAATAAGTCCGCATATAAAGTATATACCAATTGAAAGCTTATCATTAACAAGCCGTCCAAAAATTTGCAATACATTCCCATCAGCAACGAATTGTCATTTCCCGGATACAAGGTCCAGTAGTTACCGTACTTATTATTATCCTTTAGCAAAACCAAACTCCCTTGAAGATGTAATTTTAAAGCGTCCAAGTAACACATCGTACTATTCAAAACATTATACAACTTATCTTAACGAACCAACTCAAAAAACATCTGGAGAAATAGACGATGCGCAAAATCAATTAATTTATTTAAAATACCCGAAAGCATCGTTCGATGAAATCAATGGAAAATATTATTCCGAATCAAATTATTTATTAAAAGAACAAGAAGAATTTTATGAATATGATTTCGTAGCAACTCAACCAAGCTATAAATATATTATTCCAGAATCTAAATCATGGAATAAAAATCAAAATGTGTATTATTCTAATTGTTTGCCTGAAGGAACTAATCATAAAAAATATGATTGTTATAATCACGTTTCGGAACCATCAATTTGTTCACAATCTCCGGAAGACATGAGGAGTTATGAACGGTTTTTGGATTTAGCGTACAAGGATAAACCTGTTCGGATGAATAAAACTGTTTCAAGTAGTTTTTCAACCCGATTAGTAGATAATAAACAAACAACTAAAGAACAGTTTTATAATCTTCTAGAAAATCCGTCGTCTTTGAATAATTTATCGTCATCGGAAGAAGAACCAGTGAAACAACTTAGTACCTTAAATGCACTTACGCAAACCTCTGAATCATGCTTTAGAGAAAAGCTTTCAAGTTCTTCGTTAAATGAACAAAGCACTCAAACAACTTGTGAAAAAGAATCGAAGAAAATTTCGAAAGCTGTTTCAAAAGAAACCCAAACTTTAAGTACAGAAGATAATATCAGAAATAAAAGCAGTTTTATTTCGTATTTATTGCAAGCTTTATCAAGAAAAAATAAAAATAAAATTTCATCCGATATCAAAGCTTCCGTTATTAGGTATTTTGAACCGTTAACCGTTAATTTTTAAAATTAAATTATAAAAACAAAAAAAATAATTTTATTTCAGATGGGTAAGAAGAATCTTAATAGAAATAGTTTGGAATGTTTATAATTGCCCTTTAGAAGAAAGAATTTTATTTACATTTTTAAATCGAATGGACAAGAAAAAAATGTTGTCCAAAACTTCACAAGGTCCGCAAAAGACAATGTTGGACTTACAAGAAGAAAGGCCTAAAACTTCGTTAAGAAGTTCAATTTGTTCAGCCAGACGAGAATTTAGGAAGAAACGTCCGAAAAATTGAATTTTTGTTATTGTATTTATTTTTGTGTTTTGTAAATAAAATCGCTTGTGACTGTTGAATTATTTTTATTTCGCGCGAACTAAGATTTTTGACACTTATCACTCGACAATAAATTTTTTATGAATTTGAATGAATGCGAGGTCATAAAAAGGTCCGAGCAAGTACAACATACATTGAAATATTTATTTAATTTCTCCCTTTACCCTTAAATAAAACTATATAAATGATATATTGCAAGAAGCGTTGAATTTTTCTGCGTTCATTGATACAACAAACAAAATTGTGCAAATTCTAGTTATTTCACATTTAAACATGAAATGTTGTATAAATAACTCTTTCATTAATATTTTAATTGCCGTAAAACATTCCAATGTATTTGGTATAGGAGCGCACAAATTATGAGATATCTGGCACCATCAAGCGACACAAAAACAAACTAAAATTTTTATGAATAAATATAAAAATACTCGAATAAATGATATATTTGAATGAACTCGTCGATGAAGCGGGGAACGGGCAAGAAGATAATCTAATTAAACAACTTGAGACTTACAATGTTAAATGAACATACTTTGAAACACTAGAAATTANTAAAATAAATTAAAAATATAAGTTAAATTTTTAAGGTCTTAGAAGTAAAAACAAAACAAAAAAAATATATTTCATATGTAGCTTAGATAAAACCATGTATTTTCTTCAGAACTGTCAAAATTTCAAGTTATGTTTAATTATTTAAGCAAAGTTAATCAAATAAATGATCCATTGATTGGTGATATCAAAGATCAGTTGTTATTTTTTATTGCCCTAGCGAAACCACTAATTTACAATTTAAAAGATCAAAATGGTACTTTATAACATATCAATAAAGCCTCTAATGTAGAAACATCTTTTATATTTGTTAAATTTATAGATAAAATAAAAGCAAATGCTTGGTTGAAAAAAATTCAAAATGATCAATTATCAGTTTCACCAGTACAAATTGATTATATTAAATTATTTCTTATGGTTTTACAATGCGGGAAGCTGAGTGGACCGTTTGCTGGACTACCAGATATGAGCAAACCTTTGGAACCCCTTCCAAAAGGGATAAATGTATGGCTTGACAAGTAAAATTATGTTTCATGATTTAATTTACATTTATTTTGACATGAAATTATTTCAAATATATAATTAATTGTATTTTTAATGAAATATAAATCATTCGACTAATTAAAATTGAAAATTATTATTGTTCTCAAAATTATATCATTTGAAAATAGCGAAACAATTCAATTTATTTGTTTATATTATATATTAAAACTTAATATTTAAAGATAAA
>NEEE01001244.1:65795-76119 GCA_002278615.1 Pogonus chalceus
ATTTTATTTCTATACTCCTTAGCAGGGCATATTTTGTTTGGTTATGTAATATACTAACAGAGCAATTATATGTCAGATTGACTTGTGAAGGTAATAAATGTGTAGGTAACGACAGTGGTATTAATTTTTGACTAAACATTTCCATTAAGAATGTAAACAAGTAACATTTTATAAAAATTTGGACAGCGAGCGTTTTTTCTACTTTGTCGCGCTCACAAAAGAGGGCGCAAAACGCCTACTTTGTATAGCGCCTGTTTTTACACACATTCTAATTTAAGAGAATCACAAAGAAAATATAAAGAATTTTTTTCGTTTAAAAGAAAATATACATTTTCCGGCATCAATCTAGCAATCCATGTTTCTTATTGTTGTTATTTTAGCATCACATTATAAACATAGCATTGTTCTTTGTATTATACTACCATAAACTTAGAAAACAATAAGAAGACACAGCGGTTAATTTAACCAACATTTCTTTGTAAAATTATAAGAATTAAGTATTGTTTATTCAAAATTCTCATAGCTTGAATATTTTTTTTTGTAAAAATTAAAATTGAAGGGATTTTGTATAACAAATATGTCAATAAATCAAAGAGAGAGAAAATCTTATTCGCACATAATCGAATCGTGTTTATATTAACATAGTAATGCAACTACAAATGGACAAGATAGAAGGCTGAATGAAAGTGAAAAACAATTCTTGTATAATTGAGTTCATAGCTAGAGAAACTATTACCACAAACAGAAGAGAGAGACTGCAGAAGTTAGAAACAAGATTACGCAAAGCGTGTCTTAACGCGGGATGGATGGATTGATTCAAGGTCATCTGCGTGTCCTGAACACGTCAGCCAAGGAAACAAGTGCTGTTCTGCACTATGAGCATCGCCATTACCATCATGATGAGCAGCCAACCATAATTCCAGAGTTGTGATGGTTTGGCTCCAAAACTCGTGGCATATTTATCAAAACTACTTAGTAAACATTACTGATAATGGTATTATCATGAGATTTTGCAAAATTTTTACTTCAATCATCAAAATAAATAATTGCTGCAGATATTAGTCAATTGACCTTGATATGTAAATATAAACAAATGATAAACAATTATCTAAACAAAAATATTTCCTAAAATATCCGAAAGTAATGCATCCAATTGACATTGAGATGAATTGATGAAACAAATGCTACTAAATGTTAATTATTTCTTAATGCATTTCAAAATTGTCGCTAAGTGAAATTATTCTATATTTCATTAGTAGTTATTACAACTGATTGGTTAATATTTTCATTGTTTCAAGCAAGTCTTTAAAAAGGTGACAAACAACAACGGTATGGCATGACAAATTTAGGTCAGGCCTGTTTGTCTCATAAACGAAAACGTTAACAAAACATTTGGTTTCACCTTGTCCCTGTGGCCCTGATTGTCTGGGAAGCAAGGTAAACCTAAGAAGGGCTTCACTTCTTGTTTTTTGACGACTGGTTTTGACACAACCCGATCATTGGGATCTCTTAACCATCAAATAGCACACAAACTTAAAACAATATATTTTACATAGCAACTCTTAATCGTTTGAAAAAACTCCTGAAAATGTATATCTTTGATGAAACTAAAGCAAATTTGAGAGATACAGATGATAGAAGTTCTTGAAAGAGTCAAGATCAAGACAAATAAGCCGAGGGCAAGGATTGGCCACACCAAACCAACAGACATAGCCTACGGCACTTTGGGATGTTTTGTTAAGTCTACGAACTGATAAATGCCAAACAGTAGGGGAACATAAGGGAAAATTTTTCCTTTGTATGTTTTAGTAACGATTCCAAAGTTTCGTTAGTGAAATATGAATTTTGCAGAAGAGCTGAAGAATAAATGCTAGAGTTGAGTATTCGTTGGAACAGAATCTGAATGCTAGTAAGATACAAGCGCAGGCAATAAGCCAGCAATGTTTTTAGCCTGTGATCCGATGCATTTTTTGTGAAGCCAGGCTTAATGTGAGACACAGGAGGCAGCAGGGAGGCCAGACCACGAGGGCCAAAGCCGAGCCAAGCCAGACGGTCAGACAAAGAACCGTGCAGAGTGCAACGGTCCCATTCAATGAATGCTCTTAGTTCGCAAAGTACAATTCAGTATTCACTTGTGCCACTGTAGGGACCGAGACTTAGTTCGTACCGCTGTCAAGGCGAAGCGGAACATCTGACATCACAACGGTTGTGTGTCTTATTGATGTTCTTTTCCATGGGTTGGGTTTATAACTTCGTACATGGTTATTCCTAGCGTTTTAACATTTTTAGAATTTCATGCAACTAGATGAGTTAATTTTATACCTTCCGAATGGTTGGTTAGTTGCGCCACTTTTGATTTTATTTTTGATTTCACTTCACCAAATAAAACCATTAAAACAACGAACACTAATCATTACAAATAAATTTTCCACACACCCGAATATGAATCATAAAATTTTACTGATAAAAACTACAATCATTACGATAAAATCCAAAGAGATGATTCGATGAAATATTTTTGTTTCAACTGTACCTTCTAACCGCTGCTATTTTCCGTTTTTGTTGGGGAGAAAAAATTCTTTCTTCTTTTCAGTCTTTTGTTAAGAGGGGAGTTTCCAAGTAACTTTTGTAAATTATACTACCATACTAATTCAATTTATACTGCCTTATTATCATTATAAACAAATTACTGGTTCATTTCTAAATTTGTCTGATGATACATACAACGGAAAAATTTATTTGTTTAAACAAACTTATCTATTTTTTAATGATTTAAATATTGGAAATTTTGTAAACAATTGTTTATTTAACTATTTTTAAATTGTTGTATTTGAGATTGTGATATGTATTTATATGTTTTATTGTTTGTAAATATTAACAACAAATGAAAAATACCTTGTTTCCATAGTAACCGGATGGCGTAGCTGTTGCAGAGGAGACGCGCCTGTCCAGAAACCGACATACGGATTCAGTGCGTTAACATGTAAAGAGCGTAACCGTAAAAAACACTGTGGATCCCACACAAAATGTCCAACAAACTGTTTATTTTGTACACTGAATAACGTCGCTTGAGCGTTATGAACAGACGGCACAAGTATTACTCCGAAACAAGGGGAAGTTAGCATGTCGCGGCGACCGGCGACAGACTGAGCTTCGGTAACCTTGAGCTGCACCGCTGGAAGCCGTGCCGATGGCTCTCATTGGCTACCATTTTCCCCACAATCATTCAACAACCAATCGTATACCCGGTCTCTTATCCACACAACATCCAAACGAGTTATCTACTACGATCCCAACAGCCAAGTCTCTGTCTAAAATACTGAAATTTTATTCAACTATGTTTACCGTTACGTTTCGTTTAGTATGTTTCAGTTTAAAATCGTTGTTTTTATTGCTAATGACGGTCTATATTAATGATATTGTTTCGGCCAAAATTTCCAGTTTGAAATTAGTACAGCACCTGTTATGTTTTTGTTTTCCTACACCGAAACAAATAAACATCACGAAATAATTGTAATTTAATAACTTTACGGATCTTTTTTTTATATATAAATAAATAAATTTTTGTATCATTGAATAATAATAATAAGAATAGTAGATATATAATAAAATAAATACGTCGTAGGAAATTGTGAATTGAAGAGCTTAATCCACGGTGGATGAGAATGTCGTAACTAGAGTCACACCCGATGTGTTTCCATTGGCTCAAGCGCTTGTAATGACTAAAACCAATAGCACTACGTATTGATCCAGGCTGGAGTATCTGGATACTGCAGGAATTTAAACGTTACGTTCAAGTACAATAAGGTTGATTGTACAATGAAGGGTGTGTTGCTGGTTATTTTAGTAATCAGTGCACTTTTTCAATCTATTTATAAACATAAATGCATTGGTAGTATGTTGGACGACAATATCAGCTGATGGTAGCGTAAAAATTTTGTTACGTTCAGATTTTCAGACATAATTTTGTGATTAACACTATGATGATGCCAAAAATAATTGAGTTCCATGCCAAATGGTGTATATTCTGAAATATTGGTTTAATATTTGCTGGAACGTTTATTATAAATATTGCAGGGAAATTTTTTCCCTCAATAGCTGATACTGATTTTTATTTTTTTATGTTTTGTTGGTTTTATTTGTCAGGTTGGTCATATTGCAGCAGGATTCATGCAATTTTGTGATAATTAAAATGTGCATAAGCACTCATGGATGAAATTATCAGTGCTTTTATTACAAAATAAATTTTACATTTTCTGTAATATTATTTTTATAATTTAATTTCATGTGCATAATTTCATTATCAATATTTTATATAAAAAAATTAAATTATTTCGTTTTGAACAGTATTTTAATTGTTGTTTGAACAAACAAGTAAAAACTGGTAGGAGTTAATTCACAGAAAGCATTTTCTGTAGATATATATTTATCTTTTAAAAATTGATCAACTAACTATAACTGGTTCTGAAAAACAACTGAATTTAATAGTTATTTGACCAATTTTAATCGGTCTTTTACAGTCAGTCTTAAATATAATTAAAATAATTTTTGTTGGTTATTTAACTGATTTTTAACCGATCTTTCCTGTTTTTAATCAGTCTTTTCACAATAACATGAAATTAAAACCATTTTCTAAATTTATTTATATTGATTATTTAAAATTTAAGTGGTCTTTAATCGATTTAAATCTTTTTTTAATTTATTTTTAGACTGACTTTTAGCATGTTTTCCTCAAAACTGCATAAAACTCAAATCAAAAATATTAGATATTTATTCAATTATTTTAATCTTCCAATAGATTTCTAATCAGTCTTTTATTGATCTTTAACAGTATCGTAACTTGTCCTTATTATATTTTTAATTTATTAACCGCTCTTTGTCTGATTGGTCTTTTCAGCACTTTATGCAGCTTCAAATAAATCAAAAGCTAAATGAAACAATTATGTTTTTAACCAGTCTTTTATCAATCTTTAGTAGTTTTGTAATTAATCTTTATCAAATTTTTGATTTTTTGATCAGTCTTTAGTCTGATTGGTCTTTTCTGTACTTGTTACAGTGTCAGTTAAATAAATGATTAAGTAAAATATTTAGATTTTTAACCAGTCATAAATCGATCTAATAGTTTTCTAACTGGCCTATTAAATTTTTGATTTATTAATCAGTCTTTAGTCTGATTGGTCTTTTCAGTACTTGTTACAGCGTCAATAAAATAAAAAGTTAAATGAAAAAATTAGATTTTTAACCAGCCTTCTTAAACCGATCTTTAATAGTTTTGTAACTGGTCTTTATCAAATTTTTGATTTTATTGATCAGTCTTTAGTCTAATTGGTCTTTTCCGCAATTAAATCAAAAATAAGTAAAATAATTAAATTTTGAACAAGTCTTTAATCGATCTTAAACAGTTTTATAACTGGTCTTTATCAAATTTTTGATTGATTGATATTTTCAATACTTCATACAATGTCAATTAAATAATTAAAAAAACAAAAACAGTTTTTAACTAGTTTTTAATCGATCTTTAACAGTTTTGTAATTGGTCTTTATAAAAACATTATTTTTTAACCGGTCTTTTCAGTATTTTATGCAGCACTAACTAATTCAAAAATATAATAAAATAATAAGTTATTTAAACAGGCCTATAACTAGTCTTTTTTATAGAACTTATAAATTTCTTAATTCCGAATCGGTCTTTGTATAGCTTGTCTTTCCAGGAAGAACTATAAAAAGCGTCAAATAAACCAAAAGTTAAGTGAAACAGTTGTTATTTCCTCTGGGACGGCTTTTATACAAATAGTAAAAGCGTTGGATGATACACATAAGACGCAAATCTTTCAATTCAATATCTGCATAAATATTTTAATATAAGTAATAACTGCAAACACAAATTATATTTTTCATCAAACACTTTAATAACCCTTTAAAGAATTCTCCATTAAAAGTTAAAACCAAAAATTAAAATTCAAAAAGGTATTAAAACTTAATGAATATTCATTTTATTATAAAATATTAAAAACACTTCCCAAAAAATTGATTTAACAAGTAATAATGTAAGATAATTTATATGCCTTGCAGTATAAAACCAGCAAAGATAGAAGATATATCATTTTCTTGTAAGACACTTTTAATTTTGCTTGGTATCATATATTTTATCATCACATAAGTAATACTCATTTCGAGCGAATATAAGAATATTTAAAATACTAGAGCATCCAGGATTGTATCCAGGAAAATTTATACACCATACAAGTTTTTGTTCCTGGTACAACTAATAAATCAACTTCGATTAACAATTACTTAGAATTTAATAAAAGAAAAAAATATAAGCTTCAGGCATACTTTTGGACTAACCTATTAATAATTATATTTGTATAATTTAGTTTGCAATTATTTTTACTAATGATTTTTAATTCTAAGAAATATTATATTGAAACATGTATCTGTCAAAAAACAGGGTTACAAACATTCGAAAATAAAATATCACAAAAGATGAGATATATGTATTCACGTAATTAAAATGTATAAAATAGTAAACATACATACATACATAGATATTTTGTAAAATTATGAAAATACATGCGATTATTTTGTTGGGAACACTGTTTAATTAGCGTTTGTATGCCATTCGGATTATTTCATTTGACACTAATGCTTTATGCGTATATGTTGCATTTACACATGCACTATGGTTGCAGTTGCATCGAGGTGCAATGGAATAATATTTATTTTACGTATTAACTTTGAAAATCATACAATGCTACATTCAAATACTAACGAAGTAAACAAGATCATATCGCATGCAGCAATGCTCAAAATTATCAGTTGATTTTTGTTGTGAAGAAATAAAATAAAGGAACGCACTCCAATATCTGACATTTTATCAATATTGCCAATCTGTACATATTAAAATATAATAAAAAACATTACGTTTGATATAATAATCTGTATTGCTTTGAATCTAGTTTTAGTGAAATTAGATTTGCATAATATTATGCATGGATTGGTGAAATTGATGCATGTCAATGAGATTGATATTTTTTAAACTGTCAATTGGAAATTTTAGAATCATATGTACTGTATATGACAAGTTTTCGTCAAATATAACTAGGATAGGAGAAAATAGTTTGGAGAAATATTTGAATATTTAATTGTTGTACAAATTAGTTGTACTTAAGGAAAATGGTGTATGTTAAGAATATATTAAGTAAAACTGGTGTAATACAATAAAATGGAATGAAATATGATAAGGTTTTCGTCTAACATAAGTAAGACAAATGAAAATAGTTTCAAGAAATTCGTGAATATTTAATAAGTTACACATATTAAATCTACGAAAAGAAAATGGTGTAGTATACGACACCAAATAGCTATATATTCAGTAAAAATGGTGTATTATAATAAAATGGAAAAAATATAAGATGGTTTTCGTCAAACATAAGTAGGACAAATGAAAATAATATAAAGAAATAAATAAGTCATACAAATTAATTTTACGCAAAGAAAATGGTGTAGGATAATAAACAACATAGTTATATATTAATTAAAAATGATGTATTATAATGAAATGGAATATATTTTAAATTTTTCGTCAAAGGAGGAAAGTTGAAAATAGTTTGGAGAAATATATGAATATTTAATAAGTTATATAAATAATTTTTAAGTAAAGAAAATGGTGTCATAAGAAACTTTATAAGTTATATATGAAGTAAAAATGATGTATTACAATGAAATTGAATTCATGACAAGATTTTCGTCAATCGTAACTAGGACAGATGAAAATAGTTAGAAGAAATATAGGAATATTTAATAAATTATATAAATTAGTTTTCCGTAAAAGAAAATGGTGTTGAGTAAGAAACAACATAGTTATATATTTTGTAAAAATGGTGTATTTACTACAATAAAATGGAAAAGAATATAAGAATTTTGCAAACATATAACTTAAACAAAAGAAAATATATGAAAATTTTATAGGTACATAAAAAAATGGTGTACCCTGAGAAACAACATAGTTTATATTAAATAAAATTGGTGTATAATAATAATATTTAATAAAATATTATTAAATATATTTAGTAATGGTGTTTGAGGAAATATATGAATATTCAATAAGTTATGCAAATTGGTTGTATGTAGAGAAAATGGTGTACTCTAAGAAATAGCATAGTTTATATTAAGTAAAATTGGTGTATTATAATAAAATTGAATATTGTTAAAAATATTTAGTAATGGTGTTTGGGGAAATATATGAATATTTAATAAGTTATACAAATTGATTGTATGTAGAGAAAATGGTGTACTCTAAGAAATAGCATAGTTTATATTAAGTAAAATTGGTGTATTATAATAAAATTGAATATTGTTAAAAATATTTAGTAATGGTGNTTAAGTATATTTATTAAGTAAAATGAAAATGGTGTACGAGCAAAATATATAACAATTCTGTGTCACAGAGCATTCCAAATCATATCCATTGCGGCAATATCAAATATAAATTTATTATAATTTAACAATACATAAAATAAATAAATGAACATAAGCTTCGGTTATAGTAACGTTGTGATTTTACTGAACATCAGTTATAAAACAAAAACAAAATAACCAAAGCGGCTTGTGTAGTGGCAGCAGTGTTGTGGCGCATTGTTTCGTTTGGTGTTAGTCCCTCAAACCTCCCACATCCCCGTTCATACCCTAAAAACGTGAACGCACAACTCTACTACAACACAGTGGCTTTGCTGCTATAGACATACAATGTACTCAGCGATCAATACATTTTTTACCGACGCTAAACTGAATCAACTTCAATTTCACATTGCAATAAAATCATCATGGCATTGCCTCACCCTTTACCCTTCTATTTACACCACCCAACACCGCTCGACCCCTCCATAACTCCCTCATATTATATACAAGTCTATATGGATTACTACCAGTTATTGACTAAATATTTTTTTTTATTTAAGTAAATTGGCTAGATTTATAATTATCAATCAATGTTACCAATACAACAATATCACAATATTTTGACAGCAACTTGATACAACAATCAGATAAATTTTCATATTTTTGAAAGTACAACATAAAATTCAAGGTTATATCAACAAAATTCTATATTTTTATTATATTTAAATATAGTTAATAACAAAAAATGCAAATTATGTTTTTATCTCACTATATATATTTTAATTTAAATATTTAATGAAATATTAATTTTTTTCAACAACTATGATACATATATTGTTTTATTTTATTATTAAATTGCAATATGTAACAAAACATTGTATTTATAACCTTAAAATATAATTAAATTTATACAAATTATCTTTAAATAAACTTTGTAGAAGTTCTTCATTAATTAAGATGACAAATGTTATAAACCATCACGTAATGCAATATATTTCAAAAAGGTGACATAAAGACATTAAAATCACTTGTAAAATAAAGTCCAAAATATCTACCGAAACGAATAAAATCCAAAATCATTTGTCATCGAAAAACATTTCAGGTGAAGCGCAATGTTTTTCATAAGTGCTTAGTAAAATTGATGTATTTTTCTCGACATGAAAAGATGTTTGGTTGGTTAAAAAGAAACCTGTAAATGAAAACTTGAACATTCTTAGTTTATTTAATATTGGTACAGAGGGATATTTATCAAAATTATGACGTTTGCATCATTTGTTTTATTAGATAGGAGTGCACTTTGATATCTGTCAGTTTATCAGTGTTGCCAATCGAGTAATACTCAGTTTAGGTTAGAAAATTGTGTATTTATACTAAAAAATAAAAAATCCAAAATAATCGACATAAAAATGATGGAAATTTACCATGTATCACATCGACGGGCATAAAAATAAAACCACGGCATGTAAATCATATTAATTTCAGCCAAAAACACACGCACACATATCCAGCCGGTACCATAGCATATAAATGTACGTTTGTAAATCTGTCGTATATCCAGTCGGTCAATTCAGTTGATATCTATGGAATATACGGAAAAGGAAGAATATTATTCGGTTTGGTTGAATGTAATGTGACCCCCTTGTGTTGGATTAATTTGTATATGAGTGCGTGTATGTCCTCTCCTATTTTCCAACATTATCTCTTGAACATGTAGTTGAATTTGTGTATATGTGAAATGGTATTTAGTATTGAGCGATGGGTTTACGCACGTGTTTCAAGGGTTGCTCGCTCGATATTTTGTGCCGAGGGTGCACCGACCCCTGGTTATCATCCCATAGTAGTAGCGTTCCCGGTAGGTATGCAGAACACACCGAAATCCCGGAATTATATTGCGCTCTTATATGGGAATTATAACAAAAAAAAA
>NEEE01001251.1:22712-35061 GCA_002278615.1 Pogonus chalceus
AAAAAAAATATATATTTTTTAATACTTGCACTTTGTATATACGTCATTCAATTTAAATTGAATTTTCTTTCAAATTTATTATAGACTAGCACCAGTTACACAAGTTCAACCTTTGGAATCTGAGTCAAGCAGTGATAGTGAAACACCTGATAGTCCATTAGAATCTCAAGGAAGAGTATATCCACTCAAACCTCGTCCTGTACTTCAAAGAAGAAACACAATTACTGGAGCTAGTCCTACCAGCAAAAGACCTCTACAAGCTATTGAACAAGTAATTATTGAATTATATAATTTTTCTATTGATAATTTTTTGACTATCTTTTATATTAGTAAGATTTTTTGTTTTAAAAATTTTTAATTTTTCTGAAAATTATTTAAGATTATTTTTTACTAATTTATATAACATATTTATTATTATTTTTAGTTTTATATAGTTTATATTACTATAAGTTATTTTAATTACAGCTGATCACCAAATATTTAAAATATTTTTATAATTCGACAGTTTCTTATTTTAATTAATTTTTTTTGTAACTAATAAATTTTTAGTTTTACGAGAAATTTGATATACTTTTCCTTGCATGTGTAAATTACAACTACTATAATAGATAGAATATAATTTCAATTCATGTGCTATATGTTTCAGTCTAATTCATCACAAAATAACATGACTCATTAAACCATTTTTTTCTCATTGTTACAGTAACAAATTATTTAAAAGTTTTATAAAAAATTAAATATATTTTAAATGATACATAAATATTACAGAAATATATTTAGAGTTAAAGNGATATTCAAAATTTTATATTATTAAGGATATTTTATTAGTTAATTTAAAATAAATTTATATGTTATATAAAAGTATCATGAGTCAATTATTTCTTTCTTGGAATTGGTTTTTCTCTACATGTTTAAGCATCCTGTGTAGATTAAATATGTAAAAATAACATTTATTTTTTGTGTAATATTTTTCATAGAATTATTAAAATTTGTTTTGGTGTGTGCTAAGATTAGCAAAATCATATTTGTGTCTTTTCAACAAAATACAATATTATTTTCCATATAAATAATTAAAATGCTAAGAAATATTTTTTTCCGAAACATATTTGCAACAGAAGATTTCTGTGAAATAAATTATGCTTAATATTTTTACTATAAATATTTAGAAAAAAAGGAAAAAATAAGCATTTTAAATAAAAAGAAAATAACTTCCAAATAAAAATTAGGATCTTATAAATACATAAATAGTTAATTATACTAATGTATATTTTTGTACCATATTGATATGTATTTGCACATGAGTAATCCATTCACCTGAGTTTATTGAATCTTTTTATTTTGAGCTGTAATTGATAATTAAATGAATACAATAGTATATACTGACCTCTTTGTTTAGTAACAACTAGAGCTTGTAATATAATTACATTATAATAACAATGTGTTATATTTCATTGCAGTTATGGAACGAGCTGAAGCATCAAGCAGCTTATAAGCATTCTTGTTCAACGTATATAGAAACGGATAGTTACAAACGCGATTCGGTTTATCTTCGTGATAAGAGTGCTTCGTGTGGGCATGGACTTGAATTAACACAACGTCCGGCTACATATCCGAAGAAATTTGATAAAACACTACTAATAACAGACAAAAATGAAAACAAAACCGACAATAAAAAGAAAGTAAACTTTGAAGAACATAAAGTTATTTTTGAAGAATTTCCCAGTGAAACAAAAATTGAAATTAAACCAACTTGGTCTACAGAAAAAGCTGAACACAAATCAAATAAAAACGATTTAACAAATACAGCTGAATTAAATAGTTCTTCTAGTGAAAATAAATCAACTAATATTGAATCGTGTACATTAAATTCAGTGAATTTGATTTCTAGTGGAACTTGTGATCAAAATTTAGAGAAAAGTGTGAGTGTAAATAGTTTATCTTCGTTATCTCAAAGTGACGAACCAATTAAATTTATTGATGAAACTGTGGATGAAATGTATGATCGTAGTCACATGAATCCCGAGTGGAAAAATGAAATTATTGAAGAAATAATTGGAAGATTGAAAAGAAGTTGTTTAAATTTAGCGGAAGGAGAAAATAATAGTACTCCGACGAATTCTCCTGAAAAACAAACTGAAAATTTATTAGTTATGTTACAAAATGAACCAAGTCAATCGCATATAAAAGCAGATAATATTGATGTTACTAATAGGCCTGTTGCTTTACCTAGACAACAAATTAATGAAGCAAGAATATTTAAAAAACCGCCTGAAGTTCCAGCAAAACCAGATATTTTAAAGAAACCTGCAATACCTCCTAGAAGTGTTACAACACGAATTACTAGGGGACGGTTAGATAAAAGCCATAGTACTCCTGCTTATGATACAACTCAAGAAAATGAAAAAGTTATTCTAAATACATCAAGAACACCAGAAATTTTAATAACTGGTCCTGAGCTTAATGAATCTTTTAATAAAACAGAAAATTTACATGGAACAAAAATGTGTATACCAGAGAAAAATGAATCTAATAAAACAGATTTTCAAAAAACTATTGATAATAAATTTATTGAAACTACTCCAGTAGTAGAAACTATTAATAACGCTTTATGTGATTTTAGAAATTCTTACAGTGAAATAAAAGATGTTAATAATTCTCCTCAAACTAGTGATATAACAGATATTTCAAATATGGAATCTAGAAATAATAGTATTTATAAACAAGATAAACTTGAAGAAAAATCATATAAATTATCAGAGTTAGATTTATTACCTAAATCAGAATCTAAATATTTAATGAGAATATCTGATACACCACCTGAACCACCTCCTAGAACAATATATAGTCAATTAACATCTATAGAATCATCAAAAATGAAGCATTTTGAACCAAAATCAATTTCTACTCCGATTTCTAAAACATCAGGAATAGAATTTCCAACTGTTGATAAAATCTCTGAAGTATCTAAAACATCTACGGAAACAAAAATATCACCTACTAATTCTGTTGTACGTGCTATGATGAGTAAAAATAAATCTGGAAAGAAGAAGAATACATTATTAGCAAGTAAGTAAAGAATTTTATTTCTTATTTATTACTATTTTCATTTTTTTTTTTCAAAATTATTTATTATAAGATATAAAATTATTTTCTAAAACAAGTATTTTAAATAATATCTAATAAGTAGTGGTATATTTGTTTCTTTTTAGAAAGACGTAAAGTATCTATCAAAGATCTAACACCCTGTGATATTCAAGGATATTTGTATCAACGTTTAAGAAATAAACATACTCAAAATTTTCATTGGGATAAACGATGGTTTGTTTTATTAGGAAGTTGTTTATATGGATTTAAAACAAAAGATGTAAGTATCATTATTATCTTATAAAATATTGATGTGCTCTTATCTATAATTTTTTACTTTATTTTTACAAAAATATATTTTTTATGTTTTATTTGCGTTTTAATTTTATTATTTTTTTAGGCTTTGAAAGCTGAATGTCTAATTTTTCTTACTGGTTTTACTGTAGCTGTAGCTCATGAGGTATGCATAATTTGACTGAATGAGGGATTTATCTTATTTAATTGAATTTTCAGGTAAAATCTCGTTTAAATGCATTTAAAGTGTATCATACGGGAACTGCATTTTACTTTTCTGCTGAAAATTCAGAAACTATGTCATCATGGGTGGAATTAATAATGGCTGCAACATTGCATTCCGATGGATCAAAGCCTTCTGACAATACTTTATTTTCTGAAACAGACGACTCTGATTCTGAGAAACGTAAAGTAGAAGGTAAAGAGAAAACAGAAACCTCTCGAAAATTTGGTTCCTTAAAAAAATTTACTTCGAAAAAGAATAGTGATAGTACTACACATAATGAAAGTACCAGTTTAGATAGAAAATATTTAAGATTTTTTAATAATTCTGGATCTAAAACACCAAAAAATCAACTACCAGTTCCTACTCCTCAGTTTCGATCATATAGAAAAGTAGTTCCAACAAATATAGTTGTGAATCAAAATATACAACCAAGTATATCTAAAAAGCAAGAGCCGCCTAAATCACCAGAAATCCACAATCTGTCAGGATCTAATTTAAATTTAGATTCTTCTCCAAAGCAAGAACAGGCAACATCAAGTTCAGTAACACAAAAATCAAATAAACTTAAACCAAAACCAATCAATTGTATACATGCTTCAAATCCTAGTTTGTATGATATAAATGATTATAGATTTCAAAGTTTTTATCAAAAAACACGCCAATTTACACAGAGAAATGAAAATTTAGCTGGTTTTGTAACATTAGAACAGTTTATGTTAAATAAACAAGAAGAAGAAAGAAAACAAAATTTACTTTATGGTAAACCAGAGGATGTTCAAATAAATCCTAACACTATACAACCTGATGTTGTTTATGGTGAAATTAGAATGCCATATTCTGGTGACAGCAGAACGTATGATAACCATTCTAAACAAAGAAAGGATATTGAACATAGAAAACATTCAGACTCGAGTATGAAAAATATTGATCCTAAAAAATTAACTCATACGAGAAATAATTCTGATGGATATACAGATTTATATTATGATAAACATCGTAAATATAGTACCGATGAAAATTTTAAAAGTGAGCCACAATCAAAAACTCTACCAAAAACAGAAAAATTAACGTATGATCAAAGTAAATCATTACCTAGATCTCCAAACCGGAGATGTGAAAACTCGTATTCTTATGAAGATAAGGCTGAATTAGTATCAGATATAAAAATTTCTGAACCATATGAATTGCAATATGCTGATAAAAAATCACTTCGGATGCAAAAAATAAATGCAGAAACATCATCACATTTCCGTGATCGGTCATATGAAATGATTTATTGTCCACAAAAAGTAAACGATGTACAGTTTGCACAAAATCGTACTTTGGATGCACAAAAGAAACATCCAGACAGTGGAAAGAAAGCAAGTAAGTTGACGCGACAACACAGTTTAAATTCAACAGACAAAAAAGATACAAAAATATTTAATCGCGGAGAGTCGCCAGAGAAGTTTTGGTTAGATTCTTTAAGGCGTAGTGATAAAGTATTTGATAAAAGTAGCAGCAAAGTTAAATTGAAATCGGTGACCCAATATACTCCTATGTGTTTACCCTTAACTCCTGATGCCAAAGGAAAATTAAATCCTAAATTTGCTTTTGAATTAAATTTAGATGAGAAATCTAACAAGGCTGGTAAATTCAAAAGTTTATTTGGAACTAAGTCTGATGATAAAAAAGAAAAAACCCTTTTGGGATCACCACGGCTTCATCGTGCCCTTTTTCGAAAACCAAATCAAACATCAGACTCTGATTGGTCATCGGAAGCACCGCAAGTAAGTTAAATCATATAATATATTGTTTTTAATTGTTTATTATTTACTGGTGTCTCTGTGAATGTTTTATATTCTTCTGTGTTTTTTTTTTACCTCTTGTTAACTTGTGTGTCATTTTTACAGGTTGTACCTTTCTCTACTAATCTAACACCCCCAAATCCTCGAACAGGGCTTTCTAATTCTCCTTCTGGTAGTGTTGTAATGTCTCCCCCTCCCGATTATCCGGGTCTAGAATATCCACCAGTTTTTGAACCCGAAACGTATTCATTAGCTAATCCTTCCTGTAGTTTAACATTACTTAGAAAACAGCAAAAATAATTCTTAACTTCTTTATTTTTCATCTGCAATAACTCACAAGCTTTTTTAATTTCTTATAATCCGTAAACATTATTAACAAACTAGAATTTTTATTATAAAACATTAATATTCTGATTATATTATTTAGCTATATATTATAATTAGAACGTTCATTTATTTATATATTTATTAGTTATTAAAAATGGTATCGAGTTTTTAATAATTATCATAAAAAAAACTATAATGGCTGTGTATTGGTTTAGGTAATTCTATTTCTTACTTATTAAACAAAATATTGTATATACTATTAAAAAAAATCAGCGTTATTTAATAATGAATAACACTTATATATTTATATGCTGGAAATAAATTTTGCAAATTTTCAAATTTATTTTGAATCATTTTAAATTTATTCTAAAAAATTAATTTGAAAAATATTCTACCAAGCAAGTTTTATTTGAGAAAGTATTAGACTTGTATTGATGAAAACTATTATGTTTATTGTATTAACCGTGGCTTTTTTATTGTTACCATGGTTACAAAAAGAAAAAAAAAAGTAATTTAACTAATATTATCTATTAAATAGCACTCATCAATATTGAGTGATATATAAATTTTCGATTTAAAATAATTTATATTTCCAGCTAATTATTTTACGTTTATAACAAGTTACTTTTCTACTTTGTTACATTTAAACAATGTATATTGAAATGTAAAAATTAGCGTATTTTGCTAATTTTCTTCCGCGTTGCTCAATTGTTTAGTATTTAAAGGGCAGAGTATAATATCCTTATCCAGCAGTGGTTTTATTTCTTGACTTTTTGATTTTTATGGGTTCGTGGTCTTTCTTCACTGCATGATAATCGTATATTTGAGACTGTGACTGACTATTTCCAGAAAGATGTTGCATGAGCATGCACAGCAATAATTTTACCTAACCACTCCTGTACCTTGTGACATACAGATGGCGGACCACAACATGGATCTAGTTCTACATTATGTTTTTGGTATGAAACAGGGTTACGTTAAGTTATACTTGAAACATACTTTGACTCCGTTTTAATTATTCATTGTTTCATTAGTTTTATTGTTATTAAATAAAACTTGTAGATACCTACTTAATAAGGTTAAATTTTATATTAGCAAATATTTATTATAACTTAACAAAATTTTAATATAAGCAATAATTGTTGCAATATTTATTTATAATGTTATCACTCTATTGTTTTTAATAATTGTAAATAAAATTGAAACATTGGATTTTTAAAACGTTTATTTAAAGTCAGCTAGAATTATTTACAATATAACATATCTGTTGAATATTTTTAGATACGTGGTTGTTCTTGCCTATATTGTTATTATTATATAATAATTTTATTATATAAATTTGCTTAATTAAATTGTATAGTTTTATTTGAGTATAATGATATATCTTTATATAAAATATATGTTGTTTATGTCTGATTATATTAGAGTGAATAACGTGACAATACAATATTTTTACATAATAAACATTGATTTTGTTTTTTAATTTTTTTCCAATTGACTAAATCGTTTGCGTTGAGAATTGATATATCCAAGAATAATTATATAATTTCAAATAAATTTTAATAAACAATATTTAAATAGCAAACCATCATCTTTGCCAAATTTGAATATTTATATTAACATTTCTTTACGCAAACGCTTTCAATACACACGCGTCCTTCGTATCATAGGAACATTATAAAACACATTAAGAAATGAATTACCAATTATACCAAATGTAGTTCCAATTCTCTCTAGTCTTGTCCCTACATCTTCTATAAATGGAAATGGTGAGTTTGGAATTTTTGCAGAATTTATATTACTATCTATAATTTCTCCATTTTGTTCCCTGGTCCTGTTCGTATATGTGTACATGTAACAAGCCGGTTTGGTGCCAAGTGTACGTACTCTATGAAATAAACCTGTTCGCACACGTGTGCTTGAGCCTTTCAATAATTTCATTCCAACATGTGTGTGATCATATTCGTTTTGTATGTTATCAATTTCATAATAAACCTCGCCTTCTAAAACGGTTAAGGTGACATTTCGCATTTCTGGTGTAATATAATTTTCTAAATAAAGTCCTGCAATGATTATATTATTTTATATTAGCATGTAAATGTTTTATTACAAAATAAATCAATTGAAAAAGCACATTTANTTGCTGAATTAAAAATAGTTTATTTCGTAGATCATTATATTGTGTCAGTAAAGGCATTAACCATTCAACTTGCGTAAATGGAGACCAATTTGCTTTTAAAAGATCATAATTCGGATTAAACATTCTTTGTTGAAATCGTTTATTTAATGAACACCACACATCAATATAAATTGAAATATCATCTGAAGTTATATAGTTTAATTCAAAATCTTTATTTGATTTATAAAGATTGTTTTTAAGTTCTTCTAAAATATAATTACAAAATTAAATATATGTTTATATGGATATGTTTATAAAGAAATACTTTCTAAATCGTTTAGTAAATTTTCTTTTAAACAATGTGCATATTGTAGGCACATATCTCCATGTTTACTCCATCGATCATTTTGCGTCCAAGCTCCGGGTTCTAGAAAATGTTCTTTTCCAGTTTTATTATCGACCACACGCACAACTACCAAAACTGTATCCCAACTGTGAACCATCATATCCCATGAATATCCATATAAACCCTGTACCCAGTTGTTGTATCCCTAAAATATTTATTTATTCGTACAAAATTATTATTATATTATAATTCAATAAAAACCTTGGTAATAAAGTGTGAATATGGTAAAAAAACCTGCAGGCTACAATGCGTTAATAACATACAAACAACTAATTTATGTTTCCAATTAATATTTGTAGGTTTTATTGTTTTTTTGTCTTTATTTGAACTTTTATCAGTATTTTTAACTTCGTCATATACACATGATTCGCTGGTCCCAGGTTCGGATAATTGTTGTCGGGTTATAAATGCAAAAATTTTTCTAGGCCAATTTACGTCACAAAATAGAGGCATTGTGGCAAGGCATACATATGGAAACATACCTAAATAAATTAAATTATATTAACTTATAAGGAAAACATATTTTATTATTTAATAAATAATACAATACGAAAAGCAATATTCAACAGAAAAAAATGCACTAAATTAAGATTTAATAATGTGATCTGTTTTTAATTTATTAATTGTGATATTTATTAAACTATTAAATCACTATTAATAGTGTAATTTATTTTATAAAAAGGTAAGTATTCAAATTGCACGTACATATTTATTTTGAATGTTTATTGTATTGTAAAGAAATGTTTTTCTATTATTTACGATATAAACATATTTTTATAATTTATATTGAAATTTAAAAGAAACTTCTATTTTTCAGCATAAAAACTTTTTATTACAAGCAGCAAGCAAATTTATGTTCAACAAAAAGATTGGAAAATATTTCAAACAATTTTTAAAAACAAGTAAATACACCACAAAAAATTAATATGTTTTTATTACCTATACTAAAAAGTCTGGAGTTCATAATGTGAAATGATGCGCAAAATATCATTGCGTATGGTCTAGTTAAATCATATAACAACCAGAATCCAACTGTTAAATCAAATATAAATCCAAACCAATGTACTATCAAAAAGTCAATTTGTTCTGTTGTTAATATTATTCTGTAACAAACAATTAATAAAATCATTTTATGTATTATTATATTTTTGTCATATACTATATAAAACAAATTAAATGTTAACTGTAATTATTTTATGATATTAGAGTATATTTTTTTAAATGTGAATAAATTATTGAGTATTTTTTAAATTACAAGAATAAAATGGATATCTTTGATGCAATGTAATGTCTGTAATACTTATGTATGTTTTGTTAATGTGTGCGTTTGGTTTAGTTAATGATTTATACGTATATAGCGTAAAAATAAAAATTTGATATTTTGTAAAATATATTTGAAATTTCATAACGTTATTAATAAAGTATGGAAATGTTTTAAGTCGTTGTTTAATTTATTATATATTTACACCATACAACAATAATTTTATATTGCATAACACATATAAGAGCCATTTATACAAGTACACAGTCGTGTCCGGACAGTTCGTGATTTGAATTTATGTTGTGTGTTGCGTTAGGTATGAATCTGATAAAAATATACCCGCTGTTATTTACGATACCGGTGTACTTATATTATCTGTATATTAAAAAAAATGTAAAAAGAACATGAAATTTATTGTTGATGAAACCGTAAAAGAAAAAGCATATTTAGTTGTAAATAATTTATATAACAGTTTCATAAAAGTTTAAGAATGACACTTTTCTTTCAATCTCTTATACGTAAAAGGGTACGAGACTCTAAAATTGTTTTAAATGACCTCTTAACTACTGGTAGTAGAGCTCATTTTTAATACAAATTTACAGTTACTTTGTGAATGTGACATGGATAGATTGCTTCAAATTCTGATCTCAACTAATTCAATATCTTGAAGCATGAATTTCTTAAAGGTAAGGAATCGTTTTCTTTTCTTATATTTTTTTTTTGTATTTTAGTGTTGTTCTCAACAGTTATATTATATAAACAAGTTGTTCTACAAAAATATTTATAAATATTTGGAATTTATTATATAAAACTACATGCTGAAAGCCAAGCATATTTTACATGGCTAGTCTTCCGGTTCAAGAATGAATGTGTAACTATAAATTACATGTTATGTTAAATTATTATTAAAAAAAAAAGTTATTTATATGTTTTAAGTAATTAAAATATTTTGGTAATAATTTTAGAATTATTGAAAGTATTTTAATTATGCGTTTTTAGTAATATGGCTTCGTCACTGGTGACCCCTGTGATTTAATGTGTTCGACCAAAACCGAATTTTGGTTTCTGTGCCAGTTTCGGCCGAAACTTCCTTTTATGGTTATTCTTTATTACCCATTTTTGGTTTGAGTCTACGTTTATGTTAATGAAAAAAGCTCAAATTCGATAAACAAAATAATCACAAACTCTCTATTAATCAAAGCAGTCTTAATTTAAATTTGTTAGAAATTATGATAACAAAAGAAATCATAATATCAAAATATTTATTTACAAATTTATATTCCTTTATTTGGGCCTTTTTCCATTAAATAATCTTTTTAAACTATTCCATTATTAATTTTCCCCAGATTTTTGGAAAACGAACTCTGATTCGCTGTACCGATCGACGCCGAAAACTGGCGTGACCTCTTACGAACGAAAATTCAGTTTCGAAATTAGCCAAAACCGAAGCTGAACCTTCGGTTGGACACTAAACCTAGTATAAAATAAAACCACTAGATAAAATATTGGTCACAACTGTTGAGATCGAAACAATTTACATTCGCAGGATAATCGTCATATAAGTATAATGTAACAAAAATTTGTTTTCCATGGTAGAACTGATAACAAAAAAATTAATTCCAAAATGCGAAATAAAATAAGTTTATAATGACAGTCTCAAAACGTACAGTGTGTACTTTAAAGTATTATATTACTATATATTTTTAATCAAATGCAATAATATAGTATTTTATCTTTACTTCATTATTTTCTTTAAATACATATTTAAATGGTTATATTTCCTTAATTTATTATACTAAATAAAGAAAATTTTAAACAAGTCTTCGCCATTATTTATACTTATTTATGAAGTTACCAAAATAGAAGATTAAATATTTTGTGTTTTGCATTATATATTCTATTTAATGTAATAGTGGAAAATATTTTACTGAGTTCTTGCACATACATACATACATACATGTTATAATATACAAAATTATTGATTTATATAATAATACTTACTTAAAAGGATCAAAAACCCAATGTGTTCCTAATGAAGTCATAGCATAACCTTCAAGCCATTCAACATCAGACTTTTTCAAGCCTGCTAAGAAATATAAAAGGAAAAATTGGTATTTCAGTATAAAGTAGTTCCATAAAGGCACGTGTTTGTCTCGTATCGATGGATTTAATAAACCATCTAAAGAACTATGTAAACATAGTAATAATAGAAATTAATATTTAAATGCATTAAATAAATAAATAATTTTACCAATAATGATTTGCTGATGATCCTAAAAGAAGAATCGAAACAACGCCAAATAAATAACTATGATTGTTCCAATAAGATTTGTCTAATAGAAATAAGTACCAGTAGGGAATTGTAAATGCTAACATACTCAGTCTAAATTTGTAGCCCAGTGCTACTCCTAAAGCTCCTAAAATATATAAAAAACATTGTTTTATTACATATTATTAAACATATTACTAACATAAGTTATTCTTTAATATTTTTGTTTTGCTGCAATAATATGTTATTTGTTTTTTATTTATTTATAGAAATTTGTTTTTTAAATCTTTTATTATAAGTATAATTAAAAAGAAAATAAAACATTGTATAATTGAAAATTCGGCTCAAATATATTATAAATTTATCTATTGTATTGATAATAAAATACTTTTTAAAAACCATTAACAATAATATCATTCAAAAAAGAAAAAAAAATATTTGCAATATAAAGTAAATATTATGCAAACATTGTAAAAAAAAATTTACTTTTGGTAATTATTAAAATGAATTTTGAATGCTTTCATTTCTTTTTAAAAATTAACTTATTTTGTTATTATTTATTCAAACTAAGAAATA
>NEEE01001224.1:7387-20932 GCA_002278615.1 Pogonus chalceus
ATATAGTATATATTTTGTAATAAAGATAATAATTTGCGAGTTTCAAAAAATAGAACACTTATTTATTTACATAAAAACTAACCATAAGTCTTTTTTAATCTTTCCTAAAATATTATATTTTAATATATTCATATTTCGTCAAAGTTTTAGAAATTTTCGTCATTGTTACAAAGTCCGCCGAAAGATATAATTAAAAAGCAATTAAAACATGTTTCATACGTATTTAGACGGACGAAGTAATATAATAGATATTTAAAAAATATTTACATTTCAATTCACAATAATAATTGTAAACATTTCTATTTTTTAATTAGACATTCATAATAAATTTTAAATATAATTTGTTCTAATTTTTTTAGATATTAATAATTATAAAAAATGATACGTATTTGTAAATTTCTAAAATAAATTAATCATGATATGACATAATAAATATTGAAAATATTCGAGGTTATATTGCTAATTTAAAAATGAATATTTATTGTTAAAAATTTATTCAAATTGGACAGACTAGATGCGATAAATCATTTTATATAAACATCATGGATAATGGTACATAAAAAACAATTAAAACATGAATAATTGTGGTCTATAGACGCAGATCAACAAACAAAAACCAGCCCCTTTTGAAAATAAATATTCGCTACGCCACTGTTTTGTTGTAACAAACAATTTCCATTAAAACTATGACCGACCCTATTTACTTAAATGTAAAGATAATTAGTTTGTTTATTGAGTGAATATGAATAAAATAATTGGACTAGAATTAAAAACTAAAAATATTTTTTCTCTACTTTTTCCGTAAAGTATTTTAGGCTGCTTGATTCAAAAAAAAAAATTATTCATTTTATTTAATATCGAGATGCAATTCATTTATTTTTTAAAAAAGTCTTTATTGCTGTGTACCTAAATCGGTGAAAGGTAAAACACCAACTCCAACGCCGCCTTCATGAGCGGACATTGAAGTGACATAACTCCATGTATTCAAATTTGGATCATAGACCTCAACTGTGACTAGATTAGATATACCATCATACCCACCTACAGCCCATAGTTTCCCCATGTTAGATGTAAGCGCAACGCGACTGCGCTGTGCATTCATTGGTGCAACGAATTGCCATCTACGACAAAATTAATTTTTAATATTAAAGGCGGATAATCATTTTAAAATAAAACTTACTTATTCATAACTGGATCGAACATTTCTACAGTTTGTAAGAATGTACTACCATCATACCCGCCACATGCGTACATTTTACCGTTTAAAATTGCTACCCCTAATCGACATCTATTAAACAATTATTTTTTTAAATGCCTAATAAATATGAATTTAAATTTTAATATAAACTACCTTTTAGTTAACATAGGTATGGACTCAGTCCATGTATCTGTATTAGGATCATATCGCTCTACCGAATCAAAAATAGATAGACCATCATGGCCGCCTAAAGCGTAAACATAACCTACAAAAACATCAAACATATTACGTCATATATTTAATATAACAGCTTTTAACCACCTTGACATGCAATAACAGCACCAGCACTTCTTGATTTATTCATTGGCGTTACAGAAGTCCATGTATCAGACTGAGGACTATATTTTTCAACAGAATTTAAAGATGTTACACCATCATAACCTCCACAAACATAAATAACCGGACCTAAAGATGTTGCGCCTAACGCACTAAAATTATTTATTATTGTAATAATTAAATTTAATTTCATTTAAACGAAATGTACCTTCGTTTACAATGCATAGAACTGACAAATGACCATTGTTTTCGAACAGGGTCAAATACTTCGACAGTTGATAACCGTTCACTACCATTATAACCCCCAAAAGCGTATAATTTATCGCGTAAAACTGCGACACCTACATAAATAATACAGTTATCAACAAGTAATAACTTGAATTTATTATTTTACCTAATCGAGATCGAAGCATGGACATTGCAGGCGCAGATTTCCACGTTAAAGTTGTTGGATCCATGCATTCTACTGTACTTAACGAGTCACCGTGTTTATTTAAACCACCGACGACAAAAATATGCCCGCTCCCAGAATCACAAGTTCTAGGTTTTGTACGAAAACTTTGAAGTAAATGACGACGTTCGGGGATTAAATGATAAACTCTAGCTTCGTCGAGTAAATCCCTGATTTTTTAAATATTTATTATAATGACATATTCAATTAGATAAATTTAATTTACCTGCATTTATGCGACGTTCGTATAAGATCTTCAGTTGCTACTCTATCTGTTAAATAAAGCGGTGTAAGTAGAGGTAGCCGAACCTCTGCTAGTAATTTCGGTAAATGTTCAATGCGTTCCTCGCAATGTTTAACCCAGCGCATACAAGCTTCGAATACTTGTTCCTCGCTGAAAGACATTTATTTTTAAAGTTTATAATTAAATATATTTAATTTTATGAAATACCTGTCTACATGTAATTCATTTCTATGTAAAATATGTAAAACATCATTCATTCCTAAACATAAATATTCATCAGACTGAGATACTTCAGCAAAATATTGATCTATAAATTTATCAGCTGCTTTAACTAACGATCTACAACCTAAAGTATCAGCGAATTGCCTGATCCCTAAAACATTTTGAGGATGGAACCTATAAAATAAATAATTTGTAGTTTTTATTTAATTAAATGGCAATTAATTACCTTTGTCGTAAGAAATTTCCGCAAGCTTCTCGTACAGCATGTAATTGTAAAAACGATGCGCCAACCATGATATTTTGAACATTATTTTTATGTAATATAAGTCTACCTGAGTACGCGAAGTTAAGTAAAGTTTCTAAAGCCCTGAAATTACGTAAAAATTAATAAATTAATTAAAAATAAACGCATTAAACGTACGTAGCATCTATTCCTTGTATTGTTATTTCTTTTTGTTTACTTTCAACCATATCGTGTGTAAACATAGCTTGGAAATAAGGAATCGTAGACGCAAGAACAATTTTATGTGCACTAAATGATTGATCATCGACCTAATAATACAAACCAGTTAGAGATAAATCAAAATTCGAATGATTTAAACTTACTTTTAATACAACATCGCATAATTTACCCTGTCTGCGTATTTCTTCCATAATAGGAAATGCTGAAGGAAATAATTCCTGTTGTTGAAAAACAACACAGTCATCTGTGCTGTTAAACAGATTTCGAAAATCTGTTTCTATTACTGATACTAAATCCATTTTGATATTAATTTTACTATTACGAATACACAAACTGTTTACACTTTGGTTTACACAACATCCGCAGTTGTCATTTTTAGCAGCTGATTGCTAGCGCCATAAGTGTTACGTTTATCAAGGGATTACATTTTTATTTTATTATTTAACCTACAAATTTATTATTATCCTTGTGTGTAAAACAGTAAACAGTAATTTAATTATATATTATTCATATTTACAAATTGTATTCAAGAATCAAACAATACTTAAAATAAAATACTGCTTTATCAAAATTTATTGACGATTGAAATAATATTTCATATCAGTTTTTAATTTAATCAACGCATCTTTAATTTATCTAATTACAGGATAATGTGATTAGAAAAAAAATATAAATTTTGAGTTGTCATATGTTCGAAAATATTTGTCATTTTATGACAGGTGGATGGTATTTTTTAATTAAATAATTTATTCAATATGGTTATTTGTAAATATTTTTTACGAGGAACTTGTCGATTTGGAGAGAATTGTAAAAATGAACATTCTTATAATGGTAATGCAGTTAATATAATTTAAAAATTGTAACCTTTAAAAGAATTTTTTTATGTAGACAATACTTCGGCTATGCGAAAAAAGACAGATATGGATCCAAATGTTTTAATAAAAGCTGTTAGCAATGATATGGATAAAGCGGAAAAGGGAAATCAATGGCCCTTATCATGTTATGGTCCATTTCAAGGTAAACCTTGTTTCCCTGGATTTGAAGATAAATGCTTTGAAGAAATTCGATTAGGTATATATGAAGCTCAAAAAAATGGCACCATAGAACAATATGTAAGTTTTTTTTATAACTATTTTTTACAAATTTCTAATTATATTTTTTATAGAAACAACATTTAACTCAACTTCTACACGAAGCCCGAATGAAAATGCGTTCATTGTTAACTCCAACACCAGAAGCAACGCATGTACTTCAAGAACTTTACAATGCAAATTCAACAGAGCCACAAAATACAAACGTATTTGCAAATACAAATACATTTGGAAATAATCCACAGCACTCTAATTCTATATTCGGAAATACAAATAAAAATTTATTTAATAATCAAACAACAACGACCGCAGCAAATAATTTTGCATTTGCTGTACCTGAAAATAAAAGTATTTTCGGAAATTCAACTCCAAGTCAACCAAATGCGGGATCTATATTCGGAAGTCCAACAGTGCAACAGAATTTTCCTACTGGAGGTAACATTTTCGGGAATGCAGCAGCTCCGAATGTATTTGCAACTGCTGCGCAGTCTTCAAATAATTTATTTCAAAACGCTAATACCGCTACTTATAGTCAAAGTATATTTGGAAAATCTCTTGCAAGTACTAATCAGTCTCCGTTTGGACTTCAACGAACTCAAGCAAGTTTATTTTCTCCAAATAATCAACCTCCTCCTCCTAACCCTTTTAAACAAAATACAACCCAATCACCTTTTGGTGCACCAAATCAATCCCCTTTTGGACCTGCTACAACAAATCAGTCAATATTTGGTTCCCCGACTCCTAATTCATCTCCTTTTGGTTCTACAAATCAAGCAGCTTTTGTTTCAAGCGGAACTACACAAACTCCGTTTGGAGGGGCAATCGTAAGTCAATCTACATTTGCTACACCAAACCAAACACCTTTTGGTGGTAATATTCCACCAAGTCAATCACCATTTGGTAGTACATCTCAAACATCTTTTGTTCCAAACCAATCCGCTTTTAACACTCCAAATCAATCACCGTTCGCATCTGTTACTTCAAGTCAAACTAGTTTCAACACGAATCAATCGCCGTTCGGAACTGCTACAGTTCCGACGGAGAATCGTAGTATATTTGCACAACAAAATATTCAACCACAGAGCACGTTTAGCCAAAACACGCAATCATTAGCTTCTGATCATAGTAATAGTATTTTTGGATCTAATCAAACAACTGTTGTAGCTAAAGTAACTGCTCGTGTTGAAGACCCCACTATTTATTCTAAAGTGCATGACTTATCTGAAAATGATGTAAAATCTTTCGAAGGGACTTTATTCGAATTTAGGAAAATACCTGATAAACCACCAGCTTTACAAATGTGTTCTTAATTTTATTTTTATTCGTAGGCAGTATATTTTTTTACCATTACATGTACATATATTATTTTATTGTGTATAATTTTATAAATAAATTTATCTATTTTAATATTTTTATTTTTTCTGCTTAAATATCCACAATTTCCGTAAATCGATAAAAAGAAAAAACAGCCAAATAAAATATTTGGAAATTATAAATAATTAAACCAATAAAACAAATAAATTTCTTTTAAGCAACGGGGGTGTCAACAAGTTCAGCCCCGGATACTAAATTATTGTCTGGTTGTATGCCTTGACTCCGATTCCATTCATATTCAAAATTTTGAGTAGTTTCCATATCAGGACGGTCGACGTAATGCGGTTTTGGTTTTATTTTATCGAAATTAGGTATCGCTGTTTTATCGTTGAAGTCAAAACCTGTTATTTCGGTAAATAAATCTTGCGGTTCTTTTACTTCTGGTACTCCACGTTTCGTAAAAAACTAAAATATTTATATTAATTAATATTGCGTAACTTATTGTAAAATATTATGTAACTTACGTTAGATATATTTGTGCAATCTCTAATTAAAAAATTAAACGCATGCGGATGCACTGGTTCGACTGACTGACTAACATCGATAAACCAACATTTTTCCTCATGCCACAAAATATTGTATTCAGATAAATCAGCATGAATTAATTTCGCTTCAGAATATAACGTTTTCATTGCTTCAACGACTTGATCATACGCGATAATCCAATCCGCTGGTTTTAAACGAACATCTTTAAGTTTCGGGGCTGGATTATGATTAATTCCAATAAATGACATTACAAGAATGTGTTTTTTTAGTGCAACAACAGTTGGACAAGCCAAACCAGCTTTTTGTAATCTAGAAAGATTAGCCATTTCTTTTTCCGCCCATAATTGCACCATTTTTCTCGAGTTTTGTTTATTGCCGTAGCGATCTTTAAAACGATGATCATCTTTAATATATTTATCGCGTTGTTTAAATTCGCTTAAAGTTGTTTTAAAAACTTTAATAACACATTCTTTTGGTAAAACGCATTCTGTATATGATGGGTCGCTATCTGCGTGAAGTATAACTGCCTCTTTTCCAGTACTTATTACACCGTTAACTCTTTCAAGAAGTTGATTATTAATTAATTTATAAAGTAATAACCGAGTAAATTCATCGACACCTAGATCAGCGGTAGCGTGATCCTCTTTTTTATCGTGTATTCTATGCCTTCGCGCTTGTTCTTTATTTGAATGCGATCTTATACTGTTAAAAACTTTATTAGATAATTGAACATCTAAACCAGCTGCATCGCCAGTATGTAATTCAGGCGGGAAGGACATTATTTTACAAGCATTTTTATGACCAGCTAAAGTCATATCATGCTTTGTAACCATGCTACCATCATCTGTTTTATGATAACCACAACGAGGTATCGATGAAATACTTCGATGAACATTATCAAAACGATCCCAATCTTTTCTATCAATAATATCAATAATTTCCTCTTCTTCAGATTCACTATCTGGTCCAGATAATGATGATCTTAAATAATTAGAATATGAGATAGATACCTTGGAAGCACCGTTGATTTTTGTTTCATCACGTTTGAGCTGCTCATTGTATTCTTTATCGAATTGTTTTTGAAGTAACATTGCAATAACTGCATCGGATTCACAGACATCATCATGAGCGTCTTGATTTGATATGTCAGTTGTGAATCCAGTTGCTTCTTGGTATTCTTGAAGTGTTTCAGCGTATTTTTGATTTTCTTTGGTTTGTAAATCTATTGCTACTTGCTCTGACATAATGTCTTGAAGGTTTGTAGTTTCAACAGGAGCTATTTTTTTCCACGGCGATGTCATGTTGAATGCTTTTAAGCTAATACTAAACTTAATAATAAAAATATAAAACTTAAAATTTAAGAACTGTAACTATAAATGTAATATTGCGCAATGAAATGTAACAAAGATCACAAATACTACAAAAAATTGTGCTACCTGTCAGCTGTTTCAGCCGACAGCTACTGGCTGACAGTTCCAACAACACAACACTAATAAATACCTATTAGAACAACTACGTTTACATGTCTACTACGTTTATAGGTAGGTAATACATTAACAAAACAAGGAAACTACAGAAATAATTTTTATTAACATACAATAGAACAATAAATTTATACAGGACTGTGCAACTCAATGTTACAAATGTAATAATGGTTACAGATATATATTCAACATTTATACAATTTTATTTAACGAGTAAATAAAATATATTTATATTATGATAAATGTGCAAAATAGAAGCAAAGTGTATATACTTTAAAATTTATAAAACATTTATTTGACACCACACCTAAAATATTCGGTTATTAAACTATTTCATGAAATGCAATTTTAAAAATTCCCTTTAAAAATTATTCTAAAATGAAGCAGCTATGATTTAAATATGGAAAAATTTATAACTTAAAATATTCAACAAATAATAGTTAACATTCATAATATTTATATACATCACTTTATCAACTTAAAACTATAAATATACAAATATTTTATTTATATATTCGACCAGAATCAAATCATTCCTTATAAACTATAAATTATAAACTAAAATATATAAATTATACCATTAAAAATAATTTCAATCAAGTAAATTTAATTTACTGTTTGTTTTTCTAAGTTGCGCTCTCCAGGGTATAATATTCTGTTCTTCTTGTGAACGTGTGTCTTCTTCTTTTGGGGGTTCAACGGTTATTTCAGGTTTATTTTCTTTATTACACACATCACCGTTGCTTTTTTGTTCTTGATTTGAAGTTTCATGTGTTTCCTTTTGACGCCAACAATCGTCTTCATGTGTTTTAACTGTTCTAGCGTCTTCCACTTTTGGAGTGTACAACGTTGATCTGTAATTTAATTTTGAGTTATTTGTCACGATTTTCTTTTAAATACATTAAGTTTTACTTTATTTTAATTTCAGTTTCTTCTTTCTTTGCCATTAATTGGCGTTTCCATTGTGGTATGGCTTGAAGGCGCTTTTCTTCTGCTTCTCTTTGAAGTTGTTCTTCAAGTTCTTTACGCGCGCGCTCTGCCGCTTTTTTCGCCATCATTTGGCGTTTCCAGGCTGGAATTATATTTCCAGTGTTGTCTTTATCCGGTACCTAAAAATATTTTAAAAACTAAATAAATAAACATACGAAAATATCCTTAAATTGTAATATTTGCGAAATTAAAAAAATAATTTTAATTATAACACAAATAGAAATCACTAATAATTGAAAAAAAATTAATATTAATGCTATAATAAATGATAAATTGTTAGTTTGAAATCTATGAACTAAAAAAATGAAATCAAAATCAGTACATTTGCAACCTTTTCAACAAAATTGCTGGCGGTAAATTGTTTTGTTATTTCCGTGAACATCTCCTTCTCTTGTTTTTCTTGAACCTTTGCTTGTTCGACTTTCAATTTTTTTATTCCAGTTATATCTTTGGACATCTTCAATTCCGAAATTAAATCATTTTTTTGTGAAATATAATTATCACTTTGTAAACATTGTAAGCTCATACTCCGAGTTGGAGCTGAAAATGTTTTCGATGCCAACATTTTATCGGTACGTCGCAATTGGACGCTGTTCAAATCGTGGATGCTTATAGCGGATAATGGTTGTTGTTGTTTCTTATTTAATTCTTTATTGTTGTTATTATTATTGTTGTTGTTGTTTGTATTATTGGATTGATCTTCGTTTGATTTGAATAAAGTCTGAGATAAATCTTTAATTGGCGCTGGTAATGGTGGAGGTGGAGGTCCAAACATTGGAGGTTTCGGAATTTCTTCTTTCTTCTCTTCGATGATTACAGTTGTGGTATCATCATAATCCGAACAACGACTTGAAGAAACACTTGAACGTTTATCACTGATACTACGTAAGTATTCCGATGGTTTAATAAGCGAATTGGAATCAGCGCTACCAGGAAAACTAGGTGGAATGAATGGTAAGACACGTTGTTTATTCACAAGATTCGGACCAGGTTTATCGCTCTCTTCGGATTCCGTGTTCAAACTAATGATGGTCAAGTCTGAACAGCTGGAATTGAGCCGCTTGGCAGCTGGGACAAATAGAGAGGGGATTAGTCGATTATTTTCAGGTTTAATTGGTAAGTATTATGAGAGTGAAATTGTAAATGTAAACGTAGTACATTATTATTAACATAATTGGACATTTTTGTTGTTTTGGTGGGCGAACAAATGTGAATAAATTTTTCGGCTATTTGTTTTGTAGATTTGAAATTTTATATATTTGCGTGCGAAAAGTGAAAATTTGTTTAGTGGATGCAGTTTGATGCACAATTTCATTTTATTATGTGCAAAAACTGTGGCAATTCTAACTGTTTTTCTAAATGGCTCAATTATGCATGATTACCGTATACTATATACAGTTAATATCCTACAAAATTTGTTTGCACAGTTACTATTATGTCTTTAAAACATTTTTTATATAAATTTTATCACTATTTAATTACTTTTCACCACGAAAAACATAAGAACATACGATATTCATATAAAATTTCAAATTTATACTATTAAAATTTTTTTTTATGAGTTATGAACTTAAGTTAGAGATTGAATATTAATATTAATTTGTAATTTGTGGTGTAAATAGCTCGTTTCAATTTTTCAACAATTATTAAACATTAAGCTTTGTAATTTTATATCAAAAACTCTTTATCTTTTAAGAGATAATTGAAAAACAAAAATACGTCGACGACACGACAAAACATGAACCTGATAAGGGAATTAATTAGACTATTTAAAAAAAATTGCTATGAAATTTAAAAATTATCATTTATATATTACTTTTTATTAAATTTATCAAACTTTTCAAGAAAAATCGGAATAGCTGTAATCAGAACCGTAGCTAGACAGGGGCAAAAAGGGCACTTGTACCGGGACCAGAAAGGTCCCTCAAGAATTTGCGGAATAAAAGCAAGAAAAATACAATTTAAATAGATTTATAATGTTTTAAGCAAAATTTCCCAACAATTGCAATATTGCACAATAAAAAAATATATTATTTATTTACCTAAACTCTGTTTTCAGATAAAATTATATTTTATTGATAAAAGAATAAAAACCTTATCAAATTATTCGTAGAATCATTAATGCTGATAACATTTTATTACTAATAAACAATTATTTTATTATAGAACAAACAAAATATTTAAAATTAGAATTTAAATTAACACCCATAATTATAAAATATAATTCCAGAGAAATTTGAAGTTAAAATTTAATATAATTCTAGAAAAAATATTTTTTACAATTTAATGTAACTTGAACATGCAAAAAACTAGTTATAATTCATAAATCGGAGAAATTAATTTCAAAGAATTTTATTATTAAGATTTAATTTCAAGAATAAAACATTTAATTAATAGTAATGCAGCGCGCTATTTCGTAATTGGAGCAAACAAATATTGTAGAATTGTTATTTTATAAGTTTTAATGTACATTTCATAAATTTAATTACAATAATTATGGTATATCACGTTTTATTTTATAATAAAACCAACATGTCAAAAAAAGTTACTATGTATTTATTGTTATTATTTTCAAGGAACAGTTATTTTTTGACGAAAATAATAATGTTTATTTTATTAATAGTGAAATTCGGTTTTAAAATGCTGTATAAACATGATAAATATAGTTTAAAAGACGTATTTTAGTTGCGCGTGGAGACTTCAACGCATGGTTAAGATACAAGTAATAAAACTTACCATTAATTCCAGACATACTTCTCACCATTCCTTTGACTACATCAGATGGTTTAACAGTTGGTTCTTCAATAACTTCGACTGATTCATCAGTTATTTCATTTTCAACCCCGTGGGATGGTGGAGGAGGTGGTGGAGGCGGTGGACAAATATCAACAGGAACGGAAACAACGCGCTTAACTTGTTGTTTATTATTTTGATTCTTCGAAGGTTGAAGTGAATGTCTTGCTTGTAATTTAATCTTTTCATTTTCTTCTTCGGAACATAAATCAGATGGGGAGCTAGATAAACCACTTTCCTACAAATTTATTTATTTATTTATATTAATTTTTTTTTTTTAAATTAGTTTTTAATTTTTTATTACTTGTGAATTTTTATCATCCTTTTTAGGTTTTTCATATTTCTGTGGTTTAGGTAAAAATCCGTTTTCTCGTTTATTTTCTTTCTTTCCATCTTTATTAGCACCAGGCGCCATTTTAACAATTACATTACAACCGGAATTGCTGCTGCTTGCTGATCCAGACCGGCTGTGGCTTCCGGAGTCGCGGCTTCGCGAACGAACACCTACCTTCGATGTTTTAGATTCTTCGCGAGCTAAATAAATGTCTTCGTAATCGTGTTCGTGGTCACCAGAACGTTCGGACAGATCCGAAGAAGAGAGATTTTCATCGGAACCGGCTCCAGAGCTGCTGGAGTGGACTTCGACTTTTACTAAAAATGACGTTTCATTACAATTTTCTGTAATTAATTTGATTTGACATATGAGTTGAAAATAAAAAAAAAATTGAAATTAATTTTATTTAATATTTAAGTGACCTATGTAACATATAATCCCTCAATTTACGCGGAGTATCGATTCTACATAGATGAATTAAAAGTGCCAAAATACAGTTTGTAAGTACAATAGAAAAAATATTGGAATAACATTTAGTATCTATAAATTATAAATTTTTTGTTAATATTTAGAAATCAGAAACCGCGTTTTAGGAGGGTTGTTTTTATTTACGCTTCGCGTTATCTGGAAACGATATTATATGAGTACCGTGTTGTAGGAGGGTTGTTGCTTTTAAAAATTCTAGGAAAATATATTTTCTGATTACGTAAATTTAGTTCGCGTAAAAATATACCGCGTAAATTAAGGGGCGGGTATATATTTTTCAAAATAATTACTTTTAATTTATTTCAAATTGTTTAAATTAAATAATTTTATTTAAATTTGTTTTAAACTTTAAATAAATAAAACAGTCGGCAACGTTTATAGCAAGTTCAAACTTGATAACAGTTTATAAATAATTAAAATCTATCGTTATAATATAATTTTCTATTTATTTAACACAATTTCTATTATGTTAAGTTATAACACTTACCTGTAAGAGCAGATAATGGCTGATGTTTCTGTTGATTAGTTTGATTAGAGCTTGCCTCAAATAAATCTCTAACTCTGTTATAAATCACTTCTTGCGGATTATGCAAGTAGAATGATTCACCGTTGACACTGTCACCAGAGCAACTGCCAGAGCTACTGGAAGTGCTTAAAAATAACAAATTAAAACTTAAATTCTACGTTAAATATAATTAAAAATACCTGTGTCTATGATTATTCATAGGATTAATGTAAAGTCCATCTTGTGGAGCATGTGGAGCTTCAATAGAATTATTAGAACGTTGAGAAGTAATACTAGGAGGATGCAAATAAAATGGCTCTTGACCGTTTTTGGTACAATTGTTACAATCACTAGAATGCGAAGTCTAAAAAAAATACATTTCAAATTAATTTTATATTCAATAAATCTATAATTGAATATATTTACCCTTCCTTGCGAGTCAGTTTTCCTTGTACAAGAACAACCATGCTTCAAAGTGCGATCAGAATCATTATAATCTGGAGTAGTACCATGTTGAACAAGGACATTGAGGCACTAAAATTAATCAGCCATAAAAATACATTTCCAAGTACCTTATCATAATAAATAAAATTTATTTCTTGATTATTTAAGAAATGTTTATATATAAATGACTATTAAATATTAAATAGTTTTAAAATTACGAAAGATTTATTTAAAACATTTATTGCATTAATATGCAATAGTGATAATAAAGTGCGACTTAAAAAAATGAGAAAAAATATGGCGATAAGATAAAAGTTGCTTTAAAAGCTGTGCGCTAATATTTATAAGCACTTTGTTATATTGTAACAAATTTACATAAAGAATTAAAATTAAACATCAAAAATAAAAGAAATGTATAGATTTTTAATTTACTCTAAAAAGTGCTTTAAAAGTTGAGTGCTAATATTAATTAGAATGTTAGAATTGAACATAAGAAGTTAAAGTTAAAGAGCAAGGTTTAGAAAAGAATATTTAGTCGAAAAATTACTTTAAAAGCTGCGAAATAATATTTAATTGCACAATTATAATAGCTTAATACAAGGAGCTAAAGATAAAGAATTTAACTAAATTAAATATATAATAAA
>NEEE01001226.1:2328-14597 GCA_002278615.1 Pogonus chalceus
AACAATTGTCAACAAATACTTATAAAAAAAAAGTTTTAATGCTATATCTATGCAATAAGAATTAATTTTATTAGATTTTTAGTTCGTTCTATTAATAATTATTCTCGATATATGAAAAAGTTTTAAGTATTGATTAAAATATACTCCTATATAAAAGTTATAAAAATTATAAATTAAGAAAAGTGAAAAATCTTAAGAGTAGAAATTGTCACTACAATATTTTAAATTTAAATTCTTGGCACTCCCAAAACAAAACAAAAATGTGAATGTTTTCACAAGAAGGTGCAAATGTTTAGAATTTCATTATCATTGAGTGACATTTAATATAAAATTTGATTATTTTTTGCAGATAGAAAAGAATTTATACAGTAACTAATTTTATCGTTATTCTATGAAACAAGTCACACATCTAGAAATAATTCAGATGGCAGTGGAATTACTCATACCTTCTCATTAGCTACTTTCCAGTTATACATGAATTATGTATCGAATTTTTATCGAATTGAAAATTTATCAAAAATTTTCCTTAGTAAATATTATTTATATTACATCGTTTCATCTAATTATAGACTAGATTGTCAAGTATATTTTGTATTTATAAAACTATCAGTTATTTTAAACAACATTCCAATATTGTTTTTAAATTAACAATAATACAATCAAATTTTTACATATCTCTTTCTAATTGTTACCAGTACTCTTATAGGAACATGCACTATATAATCTTTTCTAACAAATATTAATATTTTATTCNCTGCTTATTATTATGTAATTACGTTGCTTCGTGGCGACGACTATATATTCAATTTATAGATAAGTTTTAAAAACAATAACAAGAACAGATACACATGAAATGTAATAGGAACCAGTTAAATAAATAGTAATTATTCGTCAATTGAAGAAATTCAGTTCGAAATAAATATTATTTTTACGCGATATACTGATTAATGCAACAAAAAATTAATTTACATTAGTTATTGGAATGTCTAAAACTAAAACATTTATAGATATATGTCTACATAATAACGCTTATATTTAATATAAAATCTTGTGTTTCTAATTGTAAGTAATAAACTGGAAAGCAGCATAATTTATAAATCCTCAAAATTATCTAATTAAACAACAAATAAAAATACAAAGGCAAGATTATTTTATAGTATAAATAGACCCTGCATGTAATCATTGTAAAACTTCATTTGAACGGCAGATTAAAAAGTAATAAGCTATTTACTTGGCTGAAAAATTCGTAATTATTATATTACAATCTATGATTATAAGCTTAGAAATGAAGATAATGTTACATACAGAGTGTATTATGTTATATTAAGTTTAAAATGATACTAATTGACATTTCAGTTACTTATATAGTAGAAATATAAATTATAAACATAGCTATAACAAAACAGAAATGGACGCAATTACAAAAATAAAATAATAGTTTAATAAGCATTTGCTTAATTATAAAATTATCTATTTACTAAATAGGCAACACTTCAAAAAATAATTTATATTTGAAATTATAAATAGAGCAATTTGATTGCTCAAACTTATTTTATCTTATATTTCTAAGTAATCATCACATCTTTCCTAATATTATATTGACTATGGTTTCCTTACACACAGTATAATCACTACATTGTTCAATACTTTAAATATCAAGGTTTAGTATTAATATATATCTGCTAGTTAAAATAATCTTATTAATTTGTTTTTTCAATAGCAATAACGTAATACGATATACTGATTATATTGGTCCATTCATAAACGAATGTATGATGATATAAATATGTTTCATACGCTTTTATTTTCATTATATTATCAAATATTCATTCATAATATTTAACTTATCACAGATTGGATCAAATCATTCTTTACACATATATTTCAAAATCATTAACAGGCATTTAATTCCTATTAATTTAAACCAATAACTTTCTAATAGCAGTAAAAAATTTGTTGTTATAATTGTGAAAATATAGAAACACGAAGAAGAAAAATATACATTTCAATTTGAATACTAAACAAAAAGATTTATTATTTATTTTATATTTTTTCAAATGATAAATCAAAAAATATTCATTTAATAAAAATGTTTCAACAAGCACGAATAAAATCTATGTCAATCTCCAAAACTATTTCAGAACTTTTCAAGTCTTATTTAAATGAATATTAAATTTATTAGACGTCGTACTAAAATACCGACCTTTAATTTACGCGAATCACTTTATTTCGGAGTAAATTATAATATTTTTATACGCAATACTAATTTATCTAGCCAGAAAATATATATAGTTTCCTAGATTTAAAGCGTTTTTTATTTCCAATATTTATTTTTTTGTACTTATAGTATACGGTACTTCGCGTACATTGAGGGACAGGTTAAAGTCAAATAAAGAAAATTAATCATAAAATAATTTCAACAAAATAAATCACAATTATCTGCGCCATTTAATGTATTTAAATTAAATAAATAAATTTATAAATCCATCACAAGAAGCTATCTTTAACGAAAAAATATGGGAGACTAAATAAATAAATAAATATTATTATGCAAATAATACTTTATATTATATTATGAAAATATAAACGTATGAAATCAACAAAAAATAAATAAAATTTTATTTTAATTATGTGCGGATCTTTTGCCTTTTAAGTAACCTAACCATCGTTTAGCTGTTACATCTAATATATCAGCATTATCTAAGGTACTCAATAATAACAATTGATTAACATGCGTAGTATGATAATCCCAACGGGCTAAATTAGGTGCAACACCCAAAGTAAAATGCCTGAGATCATAAGACGTACCTGAGCCCGTATCGTAGAGCAGCAGCATTCCCTTCAACGCAACCATACCTTGTTTGAAAAGTAACGCGGCTTCTTTCGAATGTACTACAGGCGCAATTGTCATTAAATCATACAGTCCCAAAAGCGAATATATAAACCCATTAAGCACAAATGATGGTGGATGGGTTGGATATTCTTCATACCAAGCGTATTTACCTAAGAACGTTGCTAATACACCTCCCTGATAGCTTGGAATCCTAAATGGACGCAGCCCTGCTATTGCTGCTTGTAAGTACTGAATTTCACCACCCGAATGGTGATATGCCCGCATTAAGACTGATATTGCATGACCTTGACCCATTGCAGAATACCTACAAAAAAAAGTCATTTTAAATAAACAAATTCATCAAATCCGGTTAATTATTTAAATGAAAAAACATAATTGCAAAATATGATATCTCAATATTATCAAGTTCAAAATGTTATTAATAGAAATATAACACCATTTTATTTATCAGCGAAATTAATTCTTAGAAACCTTAGAATTTATTAAACAGCAAATTAAATTATAGAACAATACGTAATTAAAAATTGAACCTTACCATCCGGGCTCAAGTTCATCAAAACCAGAAGCAACTTTTCTTTTTACAGGATTCGCCCAACCACCTGTTGTAGGATTTTGATGCTTTACAAACCAGTTAGCAGCATCATAAAAATGTGAAATATGCTCCGATGAAGAAAATGTAATATTGTCAATATAACCTTCACCTTGTAATGATATGCAAGTTATTTTTAACTTAGATCTTGATATTTTCCGTTTAATTTTATTCATAAAAAGTAAACCTTTTTGTAAATCGACTACTAAATCTCTAGTTAATTTTAACCATTTTGTTTCTGTACCAAGCCCATGATAAATATTTTGATCCTATAATAAATATAAATTTAGTTTTAAGTTTAACAGATATAAGTAATATATTATACCTGAGCATAGATGAATAGATCAGACGTATTATAATGTAAATGAAATGTTTCTTTTTTCTCCCTATCTTGTAAAGTTACAGTAATACTAGAGTTTCTTTCTAATTTTATATTTAAACTCAATATAAAATCCATTACATGATCTAATTTTAAGCTAATAGAAGAATCTCTATTGTCAAGTGTACTAAATTTTAATATATAATTTCCTGAATCATACGTTTTATTTAAAAAACAACCAATTGGTACCAGCCAATTGGCAATTTCTTTTTCACCATCTTCAATGATTTTTCTTTGTGGTTCTGGTTTCGTAAGATTCTTACTATAATGTGATAATCCAAACTGTGCTATTTGCGTTGGATAATAGTAACCCTGATTGCCCCATTGCCTTGAAACAGGCACTCCTTCGGAAGCACTTATACATTTTACGCGTTCTCGTGCTTCAACGTTGTATTTTTCAAAATACATAAATACTCCTCGCGCGTCGTATTTTCCACGTGGATGATAAACTGTTCCGTAACTATGTGACCATTCGAATCGTTCGACACCATCGTCATATGTAGCTAATTTGCCGTAAACCTGTAAACATAAAATATTAATAAAATGAATCATTTAAAATTCTTAAGAACATACCTCAAAATAACGATGTAAAAAAGTAAATGGCAGGTATACTTCATCCCCTTCTTTCCGACAACTTACTGCATACTCATTATTTATGTAGCAATCGATTTCTTTCACAGTTTGAGAGTCTCCAATGTGGTCTAACATCCTCTCATAAGGTTTCATACGCGATGGTTTATTCCAATCAACCGATTCAAACCCACACCGACTCCACATTGATAACATGATCAACAAAACCATTCCAAATAAACAAAACCATGCCATTTTTAAATTCATCCTCATCATGATGAAATAAATTTTAAATGACTTTAAAAATAAAACTTTTAAAATAAATTATAATATATCAATTAAATTCATAATATAAACTTTTATGATTTCAAATGAAATTTAAGAACTGTATTCAATAAATTTTGGGTGTGCGTTCCCACCCAAATTTTCATTTTTAATCATCAATCGTAAATATCGTAAGTTAATAACATTAAACCGGAATTACTTCTTTCCCACATTAGAAACGTTACTGTTAAAACATGTAAATTATTTTAATCGAATAATACAAATCACTCCCATTTAATAACATTACAAATATTATTACACAACATATTTACGTTGATAAATTAATGATAATATTTGATCATATGTACAGGTCACGCTCTTAATTTGACACTAACATTCTTTAACCACTTTGTTTATTTCTGATTTAGAACACATTTTTAATACGTCAGTCAGTCGGTCAGTGGGATATACCCATTCAAGGTTTTTATTTTGACATAACAAACGAAATTTAAATGTTGCCACACCACATAAAATAAAATCACTAAAGCATCCTCCTAATGCTTAATTTCGTTTATAGATGGCAGGCAAAGTTTGAAATAAAAAGAACATCTAACAGCAATATTCTATCATTGTTCCTGATATACTTCTAAAAAAAAATTAAATGCAGAGTTTTTTAAATAGTAATAAATACGGAATGGTTAAGCATAATAGAAAAATACACTGTTAAATATATTGTTTATTTTTTTTCTAACTATAAGAATGGGTATAATAAAAATGTAGATGACATGAAATGTACAAGGATTATAATTCGTGCAGCATAATAATGTTAGTGATTAATATTTTACAATATATTTTTTTAAATATTATATAGAATTGGAGTATTTCCTTACTTCCACATGTTGATGCATTTGTAATGTACACTTTAATTATTAATTATAAGTAGATATTAAATAAANAAATAATACTTTCCAAAAGTATAAGGCATAATAAAAATGATTATAGTAATTTTTACTTGAGATAAATTTGATTATAATTCACAGTCTGTACATTTTTAAATTTAATTATTACCTATCATTGTAAATCTAGAGGAATAGGTACCTATCCTATCACAAGATTTTTATTTAACTTTACTATTAAATTAATATTATTTATGCTGCTCTTACATATAAACTTACATTCGAAATCACTTTAAAAGGTTCATTCGGGAATATACTTATATAACTAATTTCTATACTAATTTTAAATTTCAATTTATGTATATGGCAAAACCGTATCAAACTATTAAGTTTTTAGATACTTGTTTGGCCTATGATTGTCAGAACAAATTCACGCAAAATTTAAAATAAATTATGGTATAAAAAACAATATTTTGAACATACCAGAAACTATAATTCCTATATGCTAATTTATCTTTCTGAAATATAAATTATAAAGTTTTATGCTAACAGTTATATTAAAACGTGTAATATTTTTTATCTATATTATTATTATTATATGTATTTTATAAAATGTGCACGAGTTTAAAATTAGCAATATTATAATTATTGCTTTACATATTTTTAATTTATCTTAATGACTAGATTATACAATATAAAACACATTTTATACATATAACTTTTATAAGAATAAAGATATCTTTTTAATTTAGATATAATAAAATTATAATAGTAAATTTTATATGAATTGGATTTGTTGAAATATACAATTATATTTTTAGTTTATATTTAAAGTAGGTATTAGTTAAAGTTAAGAGTACAAAAATTAGTTTTTTTACAGAATAGTTGAAAAAGCTTGCAAATGGACATGTAGAAAAATTGTGTTTTTTATTTTTTTTATCTTTTAAACCTTGAAAACATTTTCTAATACTATAAACGTACAAATATGGAGCGATTTTAAAGAGATCACCATTTGAGATATATGTATATAGAATTAAGATCTTCTAGGTTCTAATTTTTGAGACAAACTAGTTAATGTACGTTGGTTATCAATCACTCGTAAACAGGATATATATGATTTCAACTCTCCTTCACTTTTAGGTGATGGAGGTTCCAATACTAAAACAATCATACAAATTAAACAGTTTCCAAAATATAATTTATAAATAAATAATTACCTAAATGTCGGCTTCTACAATATCGAATAGTTCTCATAGTTTGTGCCAACATATGCATTTTTTCAAAATTAACTAAAGCATCTATGCATGTTTTGTTTCCTTCATGTGTGAAAGTCATATCTTTAAGCAATAACGGCATAAAGGGAACAACAGGTGGTTGCAATTTACCAACACTAACACGATAGGCTCGATGATTACGACTTGGATCAATAACAGATTCAAATTCTGTATAAAGTTTCCTAAATTTAGATGGAAGTTTCTCCCAAGTTAGAGATAATCTACTAACTGCTACATTGCTTAAACCCATTACGATGGCACAAAATGCATTTAAGTTTTGATATTCTTTACAACTAGAACAATTTAATTTACATTACTTAATATAATTGTTCAAATATTACAACGCAATTACTTACTATGCGGCAAGTTTTATAAATTTCCTTAATAACGCAACTCTTTTACTTAAACTCGCTGTCATACAAAGTTCAGTTACTACCCAGAATTGAATTTCGTTAAATCGTCGTAAGAAAACGTCTAAATTTGCCGTTATTTGATCGAAATGATGTCGACCAAATGTGTGATATATTAGTTCATATTCATGAACACACCAGAATAAATCCCAGTCAAATAATGTCATGTGATATGCTAATTCTTTAGTGCTAAATAATTCTAAATCAGCTTCAATTCCTTCTGTAGCACCTTCTTGTTCAGTTAGGCAAGTCTACGCAACCATAAAAATAAATATATAGCTAGGTATTTGAAATTCATGAATTTAACTTACTAATGCATCTAAATGGTCCTTCGGTGAAACAAATATTCTTCCGTTTAAACTAAGAGCTGTTGGAATTCCAATATCTTCATCTTTAAATGTAACACGTTCTCCAGTTGATTTAACTTCAACTAACATAAGTTCATCATTTGGTCTTAATTTTAACTTATCAGCAGCTAATAGCTTTATTGTTTCCGCTGTTGCATTTACAGGTAATCTTAAGGTACAATATGTATGATCGGCACAATAAACTCTAAATATAACTGCAAAAAACAAAAAATAATTAATAAATAGTTTTTAAATGTATAGTAAAAATCTTACTATCATCCATAGGTCGAATAATAGTCCGAGATTCACTACTACCAGTGAATAAACTAATAGGTTGGCCACATGGAGGCAATTTCCATTTTTGCCCTGAGTGCGCATTTTTATCATCTTGATAACGTCTTAATAATGACATAACATGATGCATTAAACTTGCCTCTTCCTGTAATGTATTCCATTGCATGCAATCTTGTTCTACTTCACTAGCTAAATCCTGTAACATATAATACTATTAGTAGAATTACTTTACCAATTTATAAGTAGATTACCTCTATGAATTCTAGAGCAGTTTGATCATCAAAGACTGGATGACGGATTGTTGTGACCCATCTATGAACGAATTGAACCACCCGTCGTTTACATGCTAGAAGAAATTCTCTGTCTTGACTTGGGGAATCTATTCGATAAGTATTTACAATTAAGGAAAATGTAATCAAATTAATAGTAATTTAAATGAAATTAATTAATGATGCATGAATATTTGAATAAAAAGGATATTGTCTGGCAAGTTCGGTAATTAGCTGATGAGTTGGCATAAAAACAATATGCGTTAATAAAAAATCATCTAAGAATGGATCGTGGACCGCAGACGGGCTTAATTCATCTCGACCACTTATACTACCATTTCTACCATCTAAACGAGTTTCTAATAAATGTTCGAGCATTTTTTGTGGGGTTCCTGCCATAACAGTATATCTATAAAAAGAAATTATTTTTATAGAAATATATTTTTATCTTGCTGTTAAAGAAAACTTACTTGAAATGTGAAAAAGTTTGTTTTTGTTGTGGTGAAATTTTTTCTAATACTAGAACATCTTGACCATGTTCTTTTAATCGAACAGTATTTGCTTCAACATCTCTAAGAATTCGATTAAAATTTTCTTTATCTACTCGAAGGAAATGGCAATTATTTTCTCGTAATACTATTGTCGCTGCCCTGAAATCAATAAATAATAAAATATATAAACTAATTAAAATTTTGTTTTTTTAATTTAATACCTTGGAGCATCATTTATTAAAGCTAATTTTCCGAAATCATCTCCTTCATGTAATGTAGTAACAGTTCCTTTACCATGTATAACTACATCTACTGAACCTCTTAATATTATATACCACGATCTGCCTTCATCTCCTTGATGGAACACTAAAATAATATTGAATTATTATTTAATAAAACAATATATAAATAAACTAAAACTTACAAACAGTTCCAGATCGTGGATGAGCTTCAAAAACAATTACCGATGAAAGCTCGCGTTTTACAGAATTCGACAAATGGGAGAGGGCTTTTATATGTAATAATTCCTCATAAATTGTCTCTAAATCATCTGAAGTTCTTTCATGACTCCTATAAATTATTTTTTTGAATATTTAAAATAAAATAAATAATAAATATCTTACGGTTTTCTCAGGATCATCCTGAGCATCGCATCTGGTCCACGGTGTATAAGAGCGCCAAGAGATTCATGTACTTGGTCTTCCGCGGTGGCAACATCTTCCATTGTTGGAAGTGCTGTTGCACCTTCTTCATCTTGCCAAAATCGGTAGAGAAAACATTTATCCTTAAATGCTTGTTCTCCCGCCACTAAAATATTTTAAATATATAAAAAATTGCGCAACATTGCAACAATTTCTTTCTAAGTGTAATAACATGAAATAATAACAGTGAAAAGTATGAAATGACAAAACTTTAACAAACATAAATATATGATGCGCTTTTCCGTCAAAGTTATAGACATATAAAGTGAAGAACAAATAAACAAAGCTATAAGAATATATTGAAATAGTCTGTTAAAATAAATAGTTTATAGCATGTCTGTATACTTCAATTTGAAAGAAAATAAAATTGTTTATTTTATTATACCAACACATACTTATTCCTGAATTTCAAATAAATAATATATTATCATAAAATGTTTATGTTTAACAAATATTTACAGTTGAAAATTATGTAATTGCATTAATGTTTATTGCAGAAATTTGCATTTATTATAATAGTTAAAATTTATTATGTTCCATAACATAAATTGAAGGAAAAGCAAATAAACATTATAATTTAGGTTTGTTTATGGAAAATTGTTGAATGTAGATATTAAAAATACCAACCATGTGATATGACGCCTTCTTCAAGAAGCGCCTGCCACATTCCTGCTGCCTGCGCACGTGTATGTATGCTACTTGAAAGTTGCAGCAACCAATCAACAAGTTCAGTTCCAGGTGCACATCTGCGCACAAGTCGTCCAGAAACTTTTCGATCACGCAGACAACTATTTGTACTGAGTAATAAGGTTCGCAGGGCCCAACCAATTCGGCCCATAGCTTGGCTTGGAGCATCTGTAATCGGTTCTGCTGGGTTTGGGTGATCGGGGCTGTTAGAACGGCGTGATGGTGGTGAACCTGGACCGTGCAAAGGGGATGATTTGGAGTTGACGCCTGGACCGAAACCTAATATAATATATTTCTGTTGTTAATGATTTTCAATAATCATTATATCTTATCATGAATCTAAAATTTATTTTCCGTATTTTTAAGTATATATGATATATAAGGGGTCAGTCCAGTCTTTCGGGTTATAAACATCTATATTGTTGCTTCGTACTCTGGATACATTAAAACTAGAGGGAATAAAGGATTAATAATTTATAAATTTGATTTTTTAAATTCACAACACACTATTTTTTCTAAAATTAATATTAATTTTTATACTCAGTGTTGAGGAAAATGTTATTTAGTACAAAATAAACTTAAATAATCTTTTGATCACTCCGCGAAGTGTGATAAGCAATGAGAAGCTTATAAGAAGCTTAAAAACCAACTAGTCCGTATACGAAAGTTTGTGTTCTAATAATATGAAAAGTTTTGAAATATTACATTTTTAATTCAAAATGATTTAGAACCGGAGTCGGCAATAAGCAGCCCCGTGTAAGTTTTTATGCCACCAGCCAATAATGAATTAAATTGAAATAAAATGACAAATTACAATTAGAATTAACTGATTTACGGGAAAATATTATGTATTAAAATAATTTTGATAAAAATATAATTTGATATTTTATTAAATAAATTTTTAATAAAACTGCTACTAGCCTAAACATATTTCTTTTAAAAATGATCCACTGTCTTGAAAAAATTGCAGACTCCGGATTTATAACATCAAATTTAATTTTTTCCTACATATTATAGTAACCCTTAATTTATTAAGCGCCTTTTTAATTATTTCGTATATTTACTTAATTTGCAAATAATTGCAAAATTGTTAACATAATTTTAAATGAATTTAAAAGATTGTAGAATTGCATAAATATAAAATAATAACAAATAAGAAATTATTATTTAGTGATATTTCTATCAATTATTGCAGTTGAACTTGGTTTTATAAGAAAAAAAAGTTTATTTTTCAATAATAAATTTTTGAGCATAAAAATCTTTGATTACCAGTTGTATTACAAAATTTAGCTCCATAATCGGTAGCTGACATGATTATTATTGACAGAATACGGATTCAATCAATTACAAATTGCAATTAAATCAATTGATGAATAACAACGGATGTTTATTGTATGTAAACTTATTGGGAATATTTGATATTCAGTAATACCTAATTATTAGTTCATAATTACCTCATTTACATATGACAAACTATATTTAATATAGATTTATAATTTTATTTAACTAAAACTTGCTTAATGAATACTATTTCAAACAATAGTTTGATTTGCTGATTTCAAATTGAATTTACATGTATATGAAATTAATATTTATTATATTAATAAGTTATAGTACATTAAATTATCAATTAGTTTATGTTGAAAAGTTGTTAATCACGCGCTAGATAAATTAACTGTTGAATAACAGGAAGTAAATTGTTAAAAGGTCCAGGCACATTTCCGGATTTCTAATTGTTATCAATTGAATTTTTCCTATTCATAATCAACAAAGTTCATTCATAAATAATAGGATGTTGTGACGGTTAGAAAAATTAAATAGAGATAAAATCTAATCTATTATAACTTCAATTATAATTTTCTTTATGATGTGTTAAGAATTTCATTAAAATGTATATAAATAATTAGTAAAACAAATACATAATACATGCGTATAATCTAAATCTTAATTTGAATAAATTAGAATACAGAGAAAATGAATTCTAGTAAATTAGGACAAGTAACAGAGGTGCACTTCGACAAATTCTTTAAGTTTGGAAGAAGATGTATACATATAATTATTAAAATTATAAGTATATGTAACTAAGAATAAATAAAATGATAGAAAATATTGGTTGTTAATTTTTTTATAGTTTTTCTTTAAGAGTAAATAAAAACTGCATACTAACATAATAATAATCAATATCAAGGAGAGAAAAAAATAGTTTTGAATAAATTATGTGTCAAATACACCTTTAATGCTTGA
>NEEE01001278.1:60858-73543 GCA_002278615.1 Pogonus chalceus
AAATTTTATTAAGATAATTCGTTCATATAAAGATATAGTTTCAAAGTTTGTACATTATTCAGAGATTTTGTTTCACCTTTTTCATATTGTAAAGTAACTCAAAGTAAAACTCGTACATGAAATATTTGAAAACATTTATGTTAATTACGTTTTATAAATAATATCTTATTAAACTGAATTAAAACAAAAATATTGACGTTTTTTCAATAGCTAAAATCTTTATTAGTTAGTGTTTTCTGCAAACTTCAGCCTTTTGGTTTTGTTAACTTGATTTAATATAAAGTTTTTTCCTAGTTTTTTGAACATAAAATCATGTTTTCGTAGGTTATTTTTAATATTTTCAACGCAAGCAGTTTTTTTCTAAATATTCTTCAGTTATTTTTGCTAAATTTAGTGCACTTAACTTTGCTTCATTTTCTATTTTTCGGACAACCCAACTTGTAATATAACTGGTACAGATTCTTCGTTTTTATCTTATTTGTTACTTCATTGCTTCCTTTATAACTTTTTGTTATATATTGCAATATAGACACAGTCTTCAATTAATAACTTTTCCTATTAAAAATAAATATATTTTGTTTATTAATAGATATTTATTCCCTTTGTAGACTAATTTTCTAAAACCTAAAAAACTTCAAAAACGTTAAATTCAAATCCAAAACATAATATTTTCTCCTCTAGCATGTTTTAATAATTTTTGTTAGTTTTAGTGCATTTAATTTTGCACCATCGTTTATTTTCGAGCAATTAAACTTGCATTATGACTGCTAAAGACTTTTCCGGAACATGTTTTTATCTAATTTGTCGCTTCATTGCTTTCTTCATACCTTTTTATTATTTACTGCAATATAGATCAATCTCAATTTATAACTTTAACTATTAAAAATACATAAATTTTGTTTGTCAATAGATATTTGTTCTCTTCGTCGACTTATTTTTTAATTTACTATGTTTTTAAAGTCTTATAAAAGCTTCAAAAACATTTAAATATATTAAATATTTTAAAATACTTAAACTGTACAAATTTGATCGCCATTTTTATTTAATATTAGAAATACCTTAAATATTTTCTGAAAAGAAAAACAAATAAAATTTATACTGGTGCATTATCAATTAAAGCATTAGAATATGAATATAATTTGTATTATTTGTGTATTCAAAAATGTATAAATATGCAACAATAATAAAAGAGTATTTTGTGTATAAAACGTTTTTAAAATGTAATGAATATGTAAGTTAGAATTTAAAGTATGTCTCTATGGTCTGTATAATTGAGATGGGTGGAGGCGGTAAATAAAAATTTGCATTAGTGTTCAAGCATATAGGTACACACGTGGCCGGATATGGAAGCTAACACGCTCATACTATACTAGATTTTTTACCGTCTGTATAGGTAACGTACACAGCTGTATATTTTGTTCACCCTTACAGCTTGCTCTGTGCCTTACCCTATACTATACGCCAACCGTATATTTCTACGTTTACTTTTACGTCCTTGTTGATTAATTGGAATGCAAATGCTTTATATTCAACAATTAATTACAAAAAGCTAATTTTATTGTTATCAGTAAACACGGTTGCTGGTTAAATAAAAATATTAGGGGGGCAGGTCTATTGCTCTTATATTTTAGATACTTTTATCTTTTAAGAGTCTCGTTATTCAATGGTTTTTATCAAAATGATACAGTTTTTAATGACGTCATCTCCCCAACTATTAAAAAATGCTTTAGATACTTAGAATTTTATAACATTTTATAAAACTAGATAGTTATAAAACGAAATCTTTTCAAATATGTAAATAAAAGGATTAAAAAATATTAAACCTTACATTAATATTTTTACCTGCAGTTTGCTAGATATAGGGTTGCACCCCGTCCACTTTTCTTGAACACATCCTGTTTTTAAAATATCTGGATTCAAAATTTGACTTTCCGAAATTTCTGCAAAAATGTATATCAACATTATTTTAGAAATTTGAATCAACTGCAATATCTATAAAAATATTTTAACGTAAAAATATTTTCCAAATATTAATATTATACTTTTATTAAAAATATTTATTTCCAATATAAATTTGGAATAAATTATCAATTGATATATAAAAAAATTTGTAATAAATATTTTAATATTTTGTTATATTTATATTTAAAAANAATAATTACAATTTTTATCGGATACGTTGTATATATTTTTTTATTATATTAGAATATAATGCTTAAAAATAATAATTCAATTTTTAAGTGGTTTCATAAATAAATAAGTTAACTTATAAGTGTAATTAAATTAGTTTAAGGGATACGATTTGGAATATTTTAAGAAGGTGAGTCATATATCATTATTTCTTATGTTTTTTATAAAAACAATACTATTCCCATTATAAATCAAGTGTTTATAGAAAAAAAATTGAGGATTCTACCATACAACTTTACAAATAGTGTTTTTAAAATTAAACTAAAATTAAAATTTTAGGTTATAAGTTAAAATACTCGCAATATCTAGTGTATAAATAAAAAAATACGTATGACCCAAATAGCAAACGCAAAAAAATAAAAGAGTTGTTTAAAAACAAGTTTCATTGTATAAAGAAATCACCAATTAAAACAAATCTAACATTTGAATCTTCAATCAGAAAAAGTGACTCAAAATTGGCAACGAATAAACGCAGAACATTGATGTAGTTGTCAGATTCAGCGCATTCAACCATGAAGTATTGTCAGCGTGTTAACGGTGTTAACGGATCATCGGCTGAATGATTCGCTCTGTTAACGTCCATCAGCTAATTATCGACGAAATACCAACCGATGACGAATCATATACTAACTTTACTTTCCCCCCTTATATATGACACGTTCTTCATATAAATAAATATGTTATATTTGCTGATATTGGGCAAATCAATTTTCTACTTCCGAACGGGAAATTGTTTTGTTATCAGAACAATATACAAGCTACTGTTGTAATTACAATGTATCACTTGGGGTACATTATGATTTTCTTGATTATTTTCGTAATTATTTATTAAATGAAAAAACTCTAGTGGTTTTATATTGATGTGTCAATCAAACTATTAGTTTTTTGATTGGATTTTATATCAAATTATATATTTTAAAGGATTACACCAGCTTGATATTTTTGACTAGATAAATTGATTATACTTTTAAGAATATTTTAAATGGTTAACCATTCAAAATTCAAACTATTATTTAAGTTATAGCAATTAGAATGAATATTTGCTTTTAAGACGCTGACGCTGTACTGTTTTTTCTTTTGCGTTTTTCTCGAAACTACTTTTTTCAAATTGGTTTACAATAATTATTTGTGTATTAAGAGCGCAAAATGGGACATTGTCGATTGAGAGATTGTTGCCGCGCTCCTAAGTCGCGCGGCATTCTCTCGAAATCGACAATGTTCATTTGCGCTCAAAACACACACAAGATTTTTTCTACAGTCGCCACAATGAGTTATCAACCATAACAAAAAATAATAAGTTTTACATAGCAAGAAATTTTGTTAGGTTATTAATGTTCCGACAGAGCAACCATATGTCAGATTGATTGTCAAAATATCTACTTTGTTTAGCGACTGTAGAAAAAATATTTTAAGTTCTACTCAACTGATTTTGTTCAAATTTTAAACACATATTCATGGACTTTATCCATTGTCAGTTCCAATAAAATAAAAATTATAAAAACAAAATTATCATTAATTTTTATTAAATGCAAAACGTTTCGAGAACTTACTCTATTCCCGTCATCAGTTGCGAGACCACATATTCTTTATAATATTTTCTAAGACGTGGCGTAAGATTTTTTTGATTGAGTACCATGTTCATATGTTATAAATTTTTAAACTCAAAATTTCTACAAAAATATATATAATTTATCTACATTACGCCTTAGATATTACCTTTCTAAATAAGAAAAAGTTAATCTTTTATTTTTACACAATGCCTGCCAGAAAAACAAAGTACACCATCAGCAAAGATTTTCAAAAGACAGTCCTACTTATTGGCTCATATCTCCCTCATTTTTGAATTGTTTTTATTTATTATTATTTCTAATTGTTCATAAAACCACTGCATAAATATACATAAAATAAAAATTATTTTAAATACTTTGGAGCTGCATCAAAAAAAAAAAAAAATGTTTATTCTTATACCGATTTTTCGGAGCACTAATGTAGTGTAGCTCCTTGGCCATTTTATACATTATAGACTTATCAAACAAAACTTCAATTTTATATTACTTAAAATGAAGTTTGATTATAGCGAGTCAAGAATAATAATAACGGATTAAACAATAAGTGCGACCTATATACGAAGCTCCCTTTTATGTAGACAGGATGTTACAAATAAAAAATATAATTTTATTTAGATTTTTTTTTAAAGCTCCCCTAGTAGTGATGCGTCATTTATTTACAGCTATTAGCATTTTTCAACAAATTAACGCTATTAAAATAAAAAAAAATAAAAACCACTCATTAAAATCACTATATCGTTAAGAAAACAATTGTTTTTTTGACGTATTTCAATTGTTTGTCGTTTGAAGAATTATAATCAGATTTTTTTTCTATATATTTAATAATAATTATAGTATTGCAAATCGCTTTGAAAGTTAATTTTATTAATTTTTCAACTAGAATATTGTAAGTTTTAAGAAAAGAGTACGTAAAAATTTATAAGTAAATAGTAAATATAGAAATTTATTATTTTATTTAAAAGATTTGTTATTAATTTAAGTAGAAGTTAAGTGTTGTAGAAACTTCTTTTTTATATGGTGATATAAATAAAGAAATAAAAAGCAATCACCTGTCATTTTATTCAAAACATAAATACCTATCTACCATTTAAAATACAACAAAAAAAACTGATGAAAATCTTGATTTCAAAGAAAATAACAAGAAAGAAGAAAGAGTACTTATAAAACATAGGTTTTGCGTCGCATCGAAATACGTATGGTTGAACCTCGCTCGATAACAAGGTTGAATAAACTAACAGAATGGCTTCACTACCACTTTATTTGTTTAGGAGCTCCATAAAATTCTCTCCAGAGACTGGATAGCGCGGGACAAAGATATACCAGACAATCTGAACACTTGAGCAAACGTAATTCGAATGCAGTGGAAGAGTACGGGAGGGGATAACAACTGATGTTAAGGAAAAAGATTGCTACCATATTTGGATCATGTTTATATGAATATATTATTTGTTTCGAAATTCTAAATATATATTTATTACAAATTACTTGTTTGAGATGCTTTTATTTCATCTCCAAACAACTTTTTTTGCAATTTAATAATTAAATTTATTATATTTGTTAAAACTATTTAAAATTTATTAATAGAATTTGTAAGTTAATACTTTATTATTATAAAAAAATAGTTTTCGAATAAATACTCTAAATTTTTGGCCGTTTCTACAGCTTATAAGCATATAATAACTTTAGAAAATGTTATCTTTAAAGACCAACTAAATAAAGTAAATATTTTAGAAGATATTTAAGTGCAACTTGAAATGATTTTCGAAAGTATTTGCTGATAAAACAAGAATATAAATTTATATAAAAAGAATATGTAAAATAGCGCATCCACCAAAAGATACTGCATTGCCCTTGACTAACGCTAGTGGTATTTTACGCGCAAGCGCATCCCGCCTATTTTCATGGATTATTTACCGATTGAAATCCTTGAAATATGTATTGGTTCATTGACATCGCTTACAACTCAATTCGATTCAAATTGGCCATATGAATAATCCAATATAAATGCAGTTTATCATGCTAATCGTATTTTATGAATTTATGCTGTTATTATAGTATTTATTGGTTTTATGGAAACATGTACCAGTTGTAATCAATTGATTAGTTTTATTCTTATACGCTCGCCTATTGTTTTCTATTACTTGAATTGTTAATTTAGCTGTTATTATTTGTATAAATTTTATACTATTATTTTATCATATTAACACTATTTTTAATTCCAAATAATACTTTATAGTTTATAGTAATCTATTACAATTTTTTAAATAAAATATAACAAAGCAATAAATAATTCTGAAGAAGTTATTTTATTATCTTCTAATAGTTGCATAAATTCTTGAAATCATTGGCATTAAAATTAGATTCGCGTAAGCTTCAAAAATCTAAATAAACTTCAAGCATATTTTTAATAACGTCTGATTATTGTAAAAATAGTTTTAAATAAGATAAAAATTAAGTATTAAAAATAGAAAATTTGGTTTAAAGACAAAATTATGACAGTTCAAAAAATATTTTTAATGTTTTGGTTATTGTAAAATTGAAGTTGGTTTTAAAACTAAAGAAAATTTAAATAAACGTTAGAACATATTTTTAATATCTTTTGATTAATGTAGAAAACTATATGGCGAGTAATTTTATTGCAATCCTAACCAATATGGATGAAACTTTTGGGGATTTCTTAATCAAGGAATTGGCTTCCAAATTAACTTAAAAGGCTTTAAAGCATCTTTTTAAAAATTCCAATGATTGCAAAAATAGTTTTAGTATATTTCAACATGGAAAGCTAAGCAGTTTTAAAAGCCGTAATAAACTTTAAATATTATATTTTGAGGGGAGACACCACCCTGGCAGCTCTAGAGAATAACGATACTCAGAATTTTTTTTAAGTGTCAAATAACAAGCAAATCATTTGTTGCAAGTATTTTTATTAATATTATAAAATTTATGAAGTAAAAATATTAATATTTGGAGCCGTGGTAGCCTTCGGCGTCAGACACCTCCAAAAAAAGGCACCTCCATGAATAAAGATTAAAGTGATTTCANAAATGGATTTATGCTAAAAAAAAAAACGATTGTTTGAAACCTTCAGGATGGGGTCTCTTTTTAAAATTTTACAATTATTGTTAAAACTGTTCGAAATAAAATAAAATAAAAATACAACTGCTATTTAATGTTTCTTAATCTTTAAAATTACGAATTAAAAAGATGACCAAATATGGTAAATATTTTTTGAATTTAAATCTTTTATCTAAAAGTATTAAGCTTGAAAATATTGAATAACAGAGAGGTGATAAAACCAGTTTAATTTGAAGTCTAATATCTAAAGTGTAAACGCTTCATATACATTTAAAACAAGGGTACCTTATTCACGCACTCCGTTAATATGTTATAAATTGGTAATAATTGAAACCCTAGCACAAGAGGGGAAACTTATTAAATACGATATCCGCTAATTGAGCGATATAGTACTCCATATACCCGTTATCGTTATTATGAACTCGTGCATAGAATGGTTATATAGTTATCTTATATCGTTATAACATGGCATAGTCTGGCATGGCTACTTTAAATGAATGCTTGCACGTGCGCGATATTGCTTGACCCTACTTTGATACTCTTTTCTGCTTATTCAATTATAATTTTTAAATAATTTTTTATTTTCTCTAGAAGTGGATCATTTATTCATATTAATAAACACTGTTAAATTAAATAAATCACACTCATTTTAAAGTAATCATTTTATTAAATAATTATTTCAATTTTATTACAAAAATAGCGGCCGTGCTGTCATTTGAAATGGCAAAGGTCACGCGTAGTCTTATTACATATTTTAAAGATTTAGAAAACAAATTAATAAAAGAAATATTTATTTCTTGTACCTAGATACATTATCTTTGGATTAAAAAACTATTTATTGATAAAAATTGTACTTAATTCTAAAATAAAATCAAAGTTAAACAAAAGAAAATAAGAAGAAACATTATTTCTAGATAAAAATACAATTTAGTGGCACAAAATTCAACTTATAAGGTATATATAAAATAAAATCATAATTATTAAATCAAAAAATCTGGTAAAATCAAGAAATAAGTTTTTTTTTTTTTGATGAAAGACTCGCTTACGTCGCTTTTAAAATTAAAGCTATCTATGCGCCATAAAACGCAAACTGGTAAGGGTGGATTATANGCGCCTGAAAGAAAAGCTATCTATGCGCTTCAGGATGCAGTGATAAGAGTGGAATATTAACTATATTCCACTCTTGAAATGTAAAATATATGTGTGTTGGGAATGAATGATTTTATGAGCGCTTGAAGATTAAATATTTAAAAATATTTTATTATTATAATTTTTGGAGTTATTCAAGAACATATGAAGTTACGCCGGTAAAATATAGTTATCCAAATAACAAGTAAATTAAGTGGAATAAATAACTGAAATATTAAACTCATTTTGGCAAAATGAAATCTGAACAACTTTTAAAAAGATATATTTATATTAGCAGTTAATCCTAAACAGAGATGTATTAAATATAATTGTTGTAGTAAAGAGTAGTATTATTTGAATGTAATATGCAATAATCCAACACTGTATATCACCTCCCAACAAAATATTTAAAGGGTACTTGTGAATGAAGTGAAGTATATGATTTTATTTGTTTTTATTACAGGGAACCGAGCCTTCTCGGATGGCTGTAAGGGAAAAATACATCTCCGAATGATATGCAACCGTACCAGGTTGGGGCGAACATGGCAACCGAGGAGACGGTGGCTCCGTGCGACCACCCAGCGGCAAAAGCAACCGCCGCTAGCGTCACCATCGCGGAGACACCATGCTCCAGGCCACTAAATTTCTCAATTGCACGAATTATGGAGCCAGATCGTGATAAAGACAAAACAAACAGATGCCGAAACCGTGAACGAATACCATCATCACAATCTCAATCAAATCAATTACAATATAATTCCCAATTAGATTCAGCTTTTAAAAAATATGTCCCATCAACGACATTCCGGCCTCAAGAGCTACTCCACAGTTACCCGCTTTTATATTACCATCCTGGTCAGTTAATGTGCGTAGCTGCAGCGGCAGCTGCAGCTTCATATGCATCAGTTACCGTTCCATCGTCAAACGTCCCATCAGCAACTGTTTCTGGAGCAGCAGCAACGCGGAATCACCAACCGATTTCCCCGTGTCATATTAAAAGATCAACAACAGACTTACAAACTGATAGTGTTCAAAAACAACAACAACAACAACAACAACAGCAGCAGCAACAACAACAACAACAACAAACAAATCAACAACAACCTCAACAATCGCAACAACCGCAGCAAACGAATGGTGCTAAACAACAAAAAAGTTTTGAATGTGGCGAATGTGGTAAAGTGTTTAATGCGCACTATAATTTAACACGGCATATGCCTGTTCATACTGGTGCTCGACCGTTTGTGTGTAAAGTTTGTGGAAAAGGGTTTCGTCAAGCGTCGACATTATGTCGCCATAAAATTATCCATACGGCCGAAAAGCCCCATAAATGCCACACATGCGGGAAGGCCTTCAACCGATCTTCTACGTTAAATACACATACTCGGATACATGCTGGTTATAAGCCATTTATTTGTGAATATTGCGGGAAAGGTTTTCACCAAAAAGGAAATTATAAGAACCATAAGTTAACACATAGTGGCGAAAAGGCTTATAAGTGTACAGTTTGCTCCAAAGCATTTCATCAAGTTTACAATTTAACATTCCATATGCATACTCATAACGATAAAAAACCGTTCACATGCCGGGTATGCGGCAAAGGATTTTGTCGTAATTTCGATTTGAAGAAACACGTTCGAAAATTACATGAAACACAACAGCATCACCAGCAGGTTATGATAGAGCCAGCAAATGATTACGTTGCATCAGGTACAACAAGTACCGGCTCAACAAATGGTTCAACAGGATCAGGAACTGTGTCTGGTCCAGTGTTTGGTTCACCGGATCGCCATCATCTTGCGTTTGTTAGTCCATTTTTGTTGGCACCGCCGGCACACCCTCATCACCAGCATCACAGTACGCATCACCATCCTCATCATAGTCAACAACATCGCGCGCATCATGATGTTGGTATTGGACCAACCGCGCCTGTACCAGTGTCTGTGTACGCGACGAAAATCTTGTGACGCGGGCGTCTATTGAACAACAACTGTGATTTGTTTTGTCACAAAGTGTGATCTCATCAGGGACAATTGCCAACGACTATGTCCTTTGCTAATACTACACTTTTTGATTGTTTATAAATAATAATCAGTGTGCAATATACAATACGTATTCTGTTGCCATTTTTTGTTTGGTGGTATTGTCAATAATTTGCTTTAGATATATACTACCTATTTAGTGATCTTGTAACATCGTTTAATACTTCTGTTTTTTTATATTTTTCACTTCTTAATATTATAATAACCGTACAACTCACTTTATTTCAACATGTAAATAATATCGTCTAATAAACTTAATTTGGATTGGAAACTATTTGAAAATATATATTCAGAAGATAAAAATGAGAAAAACAGAAGTTTAGAAACAATAATATTTTAAGAATATATAGTTAAATGTTATTAAATTATAATTTATAAATTTTTGTGCGCACAAAAAATGAATGAAAATAAATAATATATTATACAATATTTATGGGTTTTTTTTAAATTTTTATATAAACTTTAATTTATTGAAAACATGAAACCTAAAACTGTGTTTTATTTAAAATTGAAGTTAGTTGCCTTTTAAGGTTCATAATTTGTTATGGTAAAATTTCATTTTAAAAGTGGATTAAAAAAATTTTTTTTAACGTAACTTTTTTTAATTTAAATGATTGGGGAGCTGCTCCAGATTATTTTTAATCCCTATTTTAGTATGGAGATGCCGGCTTATATTATTACTTTTTTTTACACAGTAAATTATAATATAGTGTCCCAAAAGAGTCAAGAATTAAACGTTCGAAAATCGTCTTCACAGAGAATTATACGGAAGGATTTGCATCTTAAACCTTACAAAATTCAGATTGTGCAAAAATTCAAACCAACAGACCATCTTCGGCGATTAAATTTTGCGATTGAAATGTTCGAGAAGTTTCCAAACTTCAGAAATACCCCGACCCTTTTGGAAATCTTTGTACTATATTTTTGTGAAATATATTTTCCTGAAGCTTTAAAAATAAACAAGTTTGTACAGTCAAACTTTCTATAACGCGGTTTTTGTATAAAAAATGATTTAAAAAAATTATTTACATTTCTATAACTTTTTTTTTTTTTAATTGCAATAATAAAATTCTCGTGAAACCGATCATGTAATACAAAAGTATAAAGAAATAATAGTTTTAAAAAGATAACTTACTGAATTTTATCCATTATAACGAGTAAAAATGGTGGGTGCTGTAGTTCCACAGTGCCTATACACCATCCGCATTTAATTATATAAACTTTTTTCTTCTGAAAAAAATAAAAATTATATTAGAAAAATGAATGAGGATAAAATACTTCATTAAACATTAAATAAATATAAGTAAAAAAATATTATTTAAAGCTATTTTTATAATAATAAGTATTTAAATATAGAGTGTCCCAAAAGGATCAAGAATGAAACGTTCGAAAAACGTCTTTACAAAGAATTATAAGGAAGGATTTGCATCTTAAACCTTACAAAATTTAGCTTGTGCAAGAATTAAAACCAACAGACATCTTCAACGATTAAATTTTGCGATTGAAATGTTCGAGAGGTTTCCAAACTTCGGAAATACCCCGACCCTTTTGGGACATTTGTATTAATTTGAAATACATTCAAAATTACCAAAATATTATATACTCATATTAAATACATTAAGTATCAAATTATTTTATAATTATAAAATTTTAAATAAATTTGCATCCCTTATTATTTTATAAATTTAAAAACTCAAAATTGAAATTATAATAAAGTTTTAAAATGTAACTATTTAAAAGATATAAAACAACTTATAAATTATTTATTAATTTTATAAAGACTAAAATTCGTCATTTATAACAAATTAATTATTAATATTTTGAAATAACCGTTTTGATTTTATATATGTCAATTATGAAAATATTATTTTAAATCAAATAATAAATGAAATATAATTAAAATACAATTAAATTTAAATAAAAAATTACTTATTTTTATTTCTAACTATTGCATTTTATTGTTTTAATTAAGTGTTAAGCAATCGAAAAATATTAGAATATATAATAAATAATGACATGACAGTACATGAATTTCTTTTTAATACTGAACAGCAAATCAATTGCATATTATATAGAAGTAACAATATAATACATAGGTAGGTATAAGTGTAGTATTCAATGAATATTTCTAAATCATAGCATATAAGTACCACATTCCATGACCATCAAAAGAATTAAATGCAACGGAAGTTTGAACACAAAACAAATGAAGCGAAAGAAAACCGCAAACTAAATTCGACCTTGTTGCAAATTCGGATTCAACATACATACATACATACAACGTAAATCATATAATGAAAAACTCGGTATATGGTATTTGGTATTTCACTCTTCAGGACTCATTTCAAATGAAGTAAAATAGTGTTGACAGCTGGATATAATCTCTTACGTTCGGTTGCATCATTGAAAGGCCAAGAATTGAGATACAACTTTTGGTAAACATCAGGTCAGTATTTACTTATTTATTATATTAGAGCTTTCAAATTGTTTTCAATTATTTATGGTGCAATACATGTTTTTATAGGTTGTACGTTTTTGTTTTTTTAATTTATTTAAAACAAATGGTAAAATTAGTATTTATTTTATTTCATTATTTGAAGCTTTAAGTTTATTAATATATAAATTATAATTGTTCTAATTAATAAATTTATAATTTTATAAATGAACTCGCCAAATAAAAGT
>NEEE01001278.1:94895-130595 GCA_002278615.1 Pogonus chalceus
TGTTTATAGTAACTAATAATTCCTTTTTATTTATATTAGCGAATAGATTTGCGAGAAAACTGTATTCTCTTACCTGGTTTACGAGCACTGTCTGATTGTTTGGAATTTAATAAAACTCTAATACAAATTGATTTAAATGAAATTCCAACTTGGGATGTAAGTATAGCACTAATTTTACACCTTATCACTTTGAATGCACGATTAAAACTGATTATAATTTAATATTTTAAACGTACTTATGTAAAATATAACAAATTGAGACTTGCGTAAACCTGTATGTTATTGAAGGAAATATTCGTACCGGCTGCGTTCATTTAATATTATGTTTATCTTTTGAGGTAAAAATTCAATATTAGATTAATATTTTTTTTAATTATTATTTTTTTCGATAATTACGTATATATTTGTTTAATTTTTCGATTTAATATGTTAATTTAAATTTAAATTTGAACTTCTTGGACGGTATCTTGAATACTATTATATTCTAATAGGATTCTATGGAAGAATATCAAAGTTTAATCAATGGAATCAATAAAAAATGTAAAGCAAACGTAAATAAACCACCAGTAGAGAATGATCAAAATAGACTGTGTACCCCGCGAGGAACATCAAGAAAAATATCACTCACCTGCCAAACATTAACGCAGGAACCATTCGTAGTGCAACCATTATTGTCTGAACCAAAAAAAGTTAGTGGTAAATTACGTTCTCCAGCTCCATCGCCAATTCCAAGTCCTGTTTCTAGTCCAGTGCCAACTATAACGAAAAGTCGTTTTTCGGTTTCTCGTGTTTCGGAATCTGAAGCAGCTACTCATTCAATCTCACGTTTTACTGTATTAACAGTTGCTGAACCACCAAAACCTGTTGTTACCTCCAATAGCGGATCCGTTACAATTGGTTTCGATTGTACAACTACAACAAAATCAAACCAACAAAATGAAACAATTAAATCAACTGATTCAATTAGATCTACCGACGAAATAGTTAATATTAATCCCGAAACAAATAAACCTCTAACTAGCTTGGAAAAATTATTAAGTCTTTTTCAAGCGCCAACAACTCTATTTATGAAATCGAATAATTCGTCTGATAAACCGAAAGATATATCAACAAACAATGGCAAATGTGATAATATAAAACAAGTTCCATTTTCGAATGTAAATGTAAATAAAAATACAAATATTTGTGCACCAGAATTACCAAATTATGCTGCGCATACGCATTCATTAAAAGAGAATATTTCTCCAGAGCATTCATTAACGTTGGCAACTAGTAAAAGAATTAAAAATGATGACATAAAACTTATAAATAGTGCCTTTGAGGTTCGAAACGGTGGTAAAGATATAAATGATGCAGAAAATGCACGTGTTGCATTATGCAGCAGCTCTGAAGATTCGGATAGTGGTTTAATGGCATTCGAATCATCCTGTAGTAGTAACAGTGTTACAGATAGCGTTATTAACGACGATAGTGTTGCAAGTTACGATTGTACACAAGACACGAATGTATCAGATACTGTTGATACAGATTTAACCAATAATAATAAATGGAAATAAAAAAAAACCGGCAATTATTAAAAAAAAAATAACCATTAAACGTGAATTTTAAATTATTATAAATAATTAAATACTGTAAATAAAATAAATATATAAATTGTTAATATATATGTATTTTCTGTAATATTTCTTTTAACGCATTAATTTTTTAAAATTCGCGTAAAATGGTTATAAAAAAATCTTTAACGATTAATTACCTGCCGTGCACCTATTAATTACCTCATTATATCGTGCTCGTAAGTACAATATAATTATTTTAGTTAAGTATCGTTCCAGGCAAATTAACTTCGAAATCAGCTGATTTAAATAACTGTCATACATGACAGTTGCAAATTTGCAAATTATTTTATGGAATGAAAAAAATAAAATTGTTTATTTTAAGTGTTGATTGACATTTTATTATAAACAGCTGATGTTGAATACGTTAATTGCAGGGAAATAATTAATTATGGGTCGTACTCGTAAGTTTTATTTTCAATTTTGATACCTGTCCAATAATTATTATTATTATTATATTTACTTAATATAATGTTACTTGTAAAGTAACATGAATTATATATATATATAAATATACAAATTAAGTAGCCCTTATGAATACGGCCTTAACGTTTAAATTTTATTAACAGTATTAGTACTGTTTTATTGTTCTGCTAAAACAGAACATGTTATTTAATTTTAGATGTGTTTGTTAATTTGTTCTGTTCTTTTGTTGAATTGAAATTCGTTGATTTTTAGCTGTGTGAACTATAAATACGCTAGTTTTTAGATTAGGATCTTATGTTACAGTTCACACAGCTTATATAGGTATAAGTTATTCCGTTTTAAGGATAACATGAACTTTTTATGGTAAACCATTTATAAAATGGTTCCTATTTAAACAGATATTTAACCAAATTATCCCAACGAGTCTGGTCATATTATTTTGCATGAACAAAATGTGCGTGTTTCAAAATATACTTACCTACATGTTGTGTGATTTCTAATAAACAAACCTAAGTACAAACAATTGTTTGTATATAATATTATTGTATAAGTGTATCAATAATATGTGTTTTGTTAAATACTTTTAAGAAAGTGTGAACGATTTAAGAAATGCGTTGCATATATTTCGGTCTCTTATAGAGTTCCGAAGCCTGATTCCCCATATCTGGGCGTTCACATAAAACATATTTTTTTAATTCATACATTTTTTCCTACATTATTGGCAGCTATTTTTTTTTTTATATTTTATTTTTTATGCATAGTTGTCATCCAAGTTTTTAATTAATTAATTCCAACAAATCAATCCTACAATTAATTGTTATTTGATATTATATTTACATGATATTATCAATTAATCAATTTATGAATATCTTATTAGAAATTGTACATAAATTATTTTATTGTTTTAAAATATATATATTTATTATATCAATTTATTTTTCTTTTTAGATTTTCATATTGTTGATTAATTTATATATTTTATGATAATAAAATCTCAGAATTATTATAAAAAATAATTAATTGTAGATATAGTTTTGGTGGACGCTCAGTTATTTACTCAGTTCAAATCATTGTCTCAATATTTACGATAAAATAAATAAATGGATTTAAACTGAGAAACGTCTCAAAAAAATGTCATCTAACAAGGCAAGTGTGATTAACTAGCTTTAAATATAAGACGGTGAATATATAACATGAACACAGGCAACTATTGCATCTGAGAAACAAGTTCAAAAGTTCTATTTTTTAAATATTTGTGATAATAGGTTAGTTTCATTTGAAGCCTAGCCATGCATTTTCTATACCCTTTTTAAAACACCAATGGCATTTTTAATACTGACATAAATTATTGGTTATTATAATAATATAAAATAAAAATTTTATGTTAATATATTTTGGGATGTCTGATATTGTAATAACATGATATGGAAGTAATATAATGTATAAAATTAAAGTACAGCACTTGAATGATATATTGTTAAATGGACATGATTGCAGAGCTGTGATAATCTATTTTATTTTCAGAGATAATGTTTTAAAATAGGTCAGGCTTTATTCTGGTACAGTTTTACAAAAAAAACTAAATTTATTGTAGACGAAATATTAAAACAACTAATCAATATATTTTTATGTATCATAAATATTTGTTACATCAAATAAAAATGTTTTATTTTAAAACGTTGTTAACTGAAATTCATATATTTATATAATAAACAAATTCGATATTTTTTAAGAAAACGTTTTAAGTTGAAATATTTTTATTTGTTATGACCGTCTACTTTATAAAATATTTTATTTTTCAGTACTTTTTGTGTGATAATACAGTATTAAGATATTACCCGTATTGTCCAAAGTGCATTCAAGTTTTGTACTTTATTACTTCATGTTATGTTTTTAAAAAATGTAAATATAATATTAAAATTTATATAAGAATCATCTTTCACGAATCACTCATAATGTTTATTATTATTATTATTATTATTACTATTATTATTATTATTCATATTATTTATACATACTGTACAGTGTAAATGCTAACACAAGGACCAAATTAATTTGCGTTATTTTTTAATATATTATATAAAATGTACAGTATAATACACATTACTAAACTGCCATGAAATGGCACTTGTGATGTTACCTGAAAACACCGTGCTAATTGTTTCAAACTGGCGAAATTTTTAAAAATATATTTTTGAAAATATATGTGTTATTCTATTGTATAAAGGACTAATATATGTTTTTCTATAAATACAAATACTTCTTTTATTTTACCTTTTTCCTTATATGTATCCAATAATTTAAAACAATTTTGAAAGTAAAAATACGATGATTGTAACCATTTAAAAATTTTAAAGTTTGTTATTACAGGTTAAGATATAGTTAAAAAACTTACCGAATGAATATTCATTGTTTTTAAGTTGATTTTCTTTGATAAATAACTAATACACTATAATAATAACACAAAATACATTATAAAATACACTACTTTAAAACAATTGATATATTTTGCAATTGTTTTGATAACAATAGATGCTGTTTTGTTTATATAAACAGTTCAATTGTTTCAACATGTTTATACCTATTTAACTATATAAGAGTGCGCTGGAATATTATTCAACTGTTTTTTTTAAATGTCATTTGTTTTTCTTATTTGACAGTAATTTCCTAATATATAATAATTATAACTATGCTTTAAATATATTATAAAATGTTTTTATATTTAGAAAAATAAAAATTATTTATCATACATATAAAAATAAAATATGCTTTAATTGTTTGTAGTAATGTATTTTGTTATATATTTTATGAAATAATTATAAATAATAGCCACTATTACTAGTTTTTAATGAAAATAAATATTTTTGTAGAAATGTTTAAATATTTTTTCAAAATTTCGATTCACTGGTATAATTTTTACTCAATATTTGAATTAAATGGTTTTTAATCAGTGCTGCCTCTAGAGGAATTCCGCCAAACTATGAAATGTCAAACGGCATAGTGTATTTGCAAAATTTATTTAAATCAATTTTTATAGTAAATATTACGGATTCTTGTATGCAAATTAAGCCGATTTTAAATTAAAATAATACTTCTTTCCATGTATTTTATGTTACCAAAAGCAATATAATTATGCTCTTATATATGTGATTAATTTTGGTGGGCAGTTGTAGTGATAATTTGAAGTATACTTGAAATATTTTGTTGATATGATATTATCAATATATTTACGTTTATTCTAACCGAATTATTATACTTAAAATACTCATAAAATGGCTATGTATAAAGGATTTCGGGTTTTAGAGAAATCTGCTCCTCCCAGTCCTCATAGTGTTCTTTTAGAACACAAACTTAAAGATGATACTCTATTATTTGAATCTAGCTCTGTGGCTGTACTTTGTAAGTAATTTTAATTAATTTAAACCTTCATAAACCCTATAAATATTTTCTCCGATTTATAGCGCCGCAAGAAACTGAATCAATTAGAAAATCATACACTAAAGTATTAGATGCTTATGGTTGCCTTGGTGTATTACAACTTAATGTAGGCGAATCCTGTGTACTTTATTTAGTTATGGTCACAGGATGCTTTTCTGTAGGGAAAATAGGAGAATCGGAAATATTTAGAATCACTCAAACCCATTTTATTCCGCTACATTATCAACAACAAAATGAAGATCGTGTTGCCGAGGTATTTGTTCATATTCAAATAATTTTTATTATATATTTTTATCAATATAATAATGTTTAGGTTCGAAAATTATTAAATTCTGGTACATTTTATTTCTCCTGGTATAATCCAGGTACTAATACAGCAACTGGTATTAATATGGATTTAACATTATGCGCTCAAAGACGAAATAAAACTAATAGCACCGATAATCGCTTCTTTTGGTGAGATATACATATATTTCAAACTTTATTCGAAATTAGTTTTACTTAATATATTAGAGCGCATGGTTTAAATTGCATTATTTTTAGGAATCGTATGCTTCATATTCATTTAGTGAGATTTGGTGTTGATTGTAATTCCTGGCTTTTAAAAGCGATGTGTGGATCTGTGGAAATTCGAACTGTTTATGTGGGTAGTAAACAAGCTCGGGCTGCAGTTATTTCACGTCTTAGCTGTGAAAGAGCAGGAACAAGGTAATGTTTACTTCTTATTTTGTTATCGATTGTATATTTCCGTGACCTCAAAATGAAGATTCTAAATATAAACATCTATAGATATAGATCTTATGTTCATGTCCAATCACTTATTATTTTTTTTTTAATTAACTGAATAGTAAATATTTAATATTTATTTTAAAGATTTAATGTAAGAGGAACAAACGACGAAGGGCATGTAGCAAATTTTGTTGAAACAGAACAAGTTATTTATCTTGATAATGAAATTACTTCTTATATTCAAACAAGGGGTTCTGTGCCATTATTTTGGGAACAACCTGGAGTACAGGTATTACACATTTTATAAGTAATATAAACAATGAATATTTATTACTGTATTATCTTAGGTCGGATCTCATAAAGTAAAAATATCTAGAGGCTACGAAGCGTCAAAATCTGCATTTGATAGACATATGAGTATTATGAAAGACCGATATGGTCAACAAGTAATAGTGAATTTACTTGGAACTAGTTTAATTGGTAGTAAAGAAGGTGAAGCAATGCTCAGTAATGAATTTCAGGTAAATATATTTAACTTGAATGTTGTTTAAAAAAATTAAATTATTATTTTTCAGAAACATCATAAAGAATCACAGCATACCGAGGTATCTCATGTAGTTTTTGATTATCATCAGGAATGCCGTGGTGGAAGTACTAATAACTTATCAAAACTTAAAAGTCGTTTAGAAAATTATTTAATAACATTCTCATTTTATCATAACCGCGAGGGAGAAGTTTATAGGTATTTATTTAACATCAAATATATCATAATTAAATATTAAATTATACTTTTTTAGTGAACAAAAAGGGGCAATACGAACAAATTGTTTAGATTGCTTGGATCGAACAAATTGTGTACAAACATTCTTTGGATTAGAGGTAATTATTATAATCTAATATAAATTAAATTATATATTAAAATAATTAATATTTCCAGATTTTAACGAAACAATTAGTTGCACTTCATTTAACTGATAAAAAGCAAACCGTATCACGATTTGAAGAAGTTTTCCGACAAATGTGGATTAATAATGGAAATGAAATTAGTAAAATGTACGCAGGAACAGGCGCAATCCAAGGAGGATCTAAGGTAATAATTGAATTCTTCGTCGTAAATTCGTTTAAATGTTTAATTACTTACAGTTGATGGATGGTGCACGATCTGCCGCAAGAACAATACAAAATAATCTTTTAGATAATTCCAAACAAGAAGCTATTGATGTTTTATTAGTAGGATCAACATTAAGTTCTGAATTAGCTGATCGCGCAAGAATTTTGCTTCCATATAATATGTTGCATGGTAAATATTTATTTGTTTATTTAAATTATAAATGTTTATATTTATTTATTTTTTTAGCTCCGCCTAGTGTTTTACGCAAAATGTGCAATAGGTCTATAGAATATGTTGTACCTCAAACAATTCGAATATCAGTGGGTACTTATAACGTTAATGGAGGAAAACATTTTCGAAGCGTTGCTTACAAAGATTTACATTTAACTGATTGGCTTTTAGACGCACATGCATTATCTAGATCCAGATGTAAGTTTCTAAACTTTTAAATAATTTTGTAAAATATTCTAATTGTATGTTTATGTTTTAGCACTTGTTGATGTAGAACATTCGGATGAAAATATCAGCACACCTGTAGATATCTTCGCTGTGGGTTTTGAAGAAATCGTTGATTTAAACGCTAGTAATATTATGGCCGCAAGTACAGATAACGCCAAAGCTTGGGCAGATGAATTACAAAAAGTTTTATCTCGAGATAGACCATATGTTCTTCTTACAAGTCAACAACTAGTCGGTGTTTGCTTGTATGTTTTTGTGAGACCTGAACATACGGCAGGTATTCGTGATGTTGCTGTAGATTGTGTGAAAACTGGCTTAGGTGGTGCTACTGGAAATAAAGGCGCAGCAGCAATTAGATTTGTCTTATATGGTACTTCTTTATGCTTTGTTTGTGCTCATTTTGCTGCCGGACAATCTCAAGTCACAGAAAGAAATGCGGATTATAATGAAATAACTAGAAAAATTGCATTTCCAATGGTATGTTTCCCTAATAAAATATTTGATTAAATTTAATATAATTTAATTATAGGGACGGACATTAAATTCACATGAATATGTATTTTGGTGCGGAGATTTCAATTACCGAATCGATATGGATAAAGATGAAATGAAAGAATTAATAAAACAAGGAGAATATGAACCTGTTTTGCTTCAAGATCAATTGAAAGTAAGTATATTTAAAATTTCCAAATTATTTTGTTATTAATTACACGATTTTCTAGAAACAACAAGAAGCTGGTAATGTATTTAAAAATTATATTGAAGGAGATATAACATTTGCACCAACTTATAAATATGATTTATTCAGCGATGATTATGATACAAGCGAAAAATGTCGAGCACCAGCTTGGACCGATCGTATTTTATGGAAACGAAGAAAACAACTTCCTGAAATAGGTTTGTGTTGTTCAAATTTTAAATATTATTTATTTGATTCACTTGTTGATTACCTTCTATAATAATAAAAATAATTATTTTTAAAATAGGATAATCTTTTTTGTAGATAATAGCAATGAAGAATGGTCCCCTGGTCATTTAGTGCATTATGGTCGTGCAGAATTAAAACAAAGTGATCATCGACCAGTAATTGCATTAATCGATATTGAAATATGTCAAATTGATCCTGAACGTCGTAATAATGTATTTTATGAAGTAATTCGTGATTTAGGGCCGCCAGATTCAACGATCGTTGTTCAAAGTGAAACTGAGATTGAACCAGATGATCATGGTCAAGTCTATGATGATCATTTATTAAATGCTTTATTGCAGGAATTGGCTCAAATTGGTGAAGTTATACTTGTTAGATTTATTGCTGATACAATTTGGGTTACATTCAGAGATGGACAATCTGCGTTAGCAGCTGCTGCTAAACGATCGGTTCAGGTATTTATCTTTTTAACGGTATTAATTTTAATAAGTTACATTTGTTTTTTTTTTTTGTTTTTCAGGTGTTAGGATATCCGTTGATATTAAAATTAAAAACTCCTTATTGGGTTCAGCAAACGAAACAAGAATTAGATTTATGTTCTAATAATACTATTCCTCTTTATGAACCAGAACCAGAATATAATTGTAAGTGTTTGTATTTGGTTAATTTTTTTTTTTTTTTTTAATTAAATCAAATTTGGTTGTTTTCAGGTTTAGGTATACCAGAAGTAAAATCAGCAACTTCTCCTCGTCAGCCCCCAAGTCGCCCACCCTTGCCAAGCTCATCACCAAATGCACCTTCAAGTCCATTACATACCAGTAAAATATGTAGGAAAGCTGGTGTCTTAAGTATATCATCTCAAGAAATGCCACCAATGTATGTAGGTGGTCCACCAACAGCAAAACCGCCACCTCCAATGGTACCCTCACCACCAAATATTCCAGCAGCAGCAGCAGCAGTAGCAAGTACTGTTGATTCATCGCAAATTTATGAAGAAATCGATGATGATGGTAGAGAGACGCCGCGTGAAATGCCACGTGAACCACCTCCACCACCACCAAGACCCGAACAAGCTTTGCCTCCGTTACCACAACGTGCTGTAAATGCATCTCCACAAAGATCTCCTGCTCCACCGCCTGGAGTTCCACCACCGGTGCCTGCTAGATCAGCACCACCGCCGCCTCTTCCTGCACGACCACGCTAATTCGATAGGAACGATAGAAGATAATTTCGGCAAAGGTATATGATACTTTATTGTATTTGTTACCTTATTTTGATATAAGATCACGTTAACTATTGTACATTTTTCATATATATCTCACATTCCGTTTATTCATACATCTATTATGTTCTCAGTAGTTCATTCCGAAGCTTTAAATAGATTCGGTATATAATATTGTGTATGTAAATTTTGTCGAAATGTAGTAATTCTGTGCAATATACAACTTGTATATAAAAGAAGAGAATAAGAAATACGACTTGTTATATCAATTTGATGTTTTACGAAATTATCAGTATATCTTTATACGTGTTAACTAATTTATTTTATATGTTAGTATTACGTATTTTATACAAAAAAATATATAGTTCGTTATCTAGGTAAATACTGCCTAGTTGTAGACGATTTTGTTTTATTTTTAACAAATCCATTAATGTTGTAAATAATGTATTTATCACATATTTCCATTTAATTAAAAAATATTGTTTTAATAGCTGGGTTTATTTGCAGTTATATAAACTTTTATTTAATTCTCTTCTTTTATTTTCGAGTCGCATCTATGGACTTATATGCCAATTTTTAAAGTTGCCAGCTATTATATTTCTTTAAATGAAACTCATTATTTTATTAAAATTAATACTCATTATTTCTTAATGATTGCTTAAATATTAGGTAACGATATAAACTGATAAAAAAATTAGTTTCACATGTTTAAAATAAATTTAGTAAAGGCTTGCCATCGCTTATTATAATTTTTTTAAATGTTAAATAAGAAGTTTTTATGAATCAGTAATTGGCAACTTTATTAATTAATAAAAAAATACTGAATAACAAAATAAAACTTTTAATAATAAATATAAATCCATTTTGGATTAATTCAGTGTCGTAATAAATTGACGGTGATTGCAATAAATTAAATTTAATATTTGATTCGATAAGTCCAAAATGCAAAACGTATTTTTAAAAATTCGTAGATATTAATTAATGATATATAATAAAATTAGCGTCTTAACTTTCAGACAAATAATCTATTATGCTTGCATATCATATATAATATATTTGAAATCAATATTTTATTAATCGCAGAGAAGTATTAATTATAAATTGAACAACGATATTATTTATACTATATAGTTTTTTGATTAGCAATATTATGATATAATTTAAATAAATATATATTATTATTTAAGAGAATATAATGATTGTTATCAATGTTTAGAATAATATATTATGGCGAACATTTTTGATTATTTGTTTGAATAAATAAATTTATGGGTTTATATTGCTTTATAAGTTGAATGTTATTACAAATATGTAAAAAATGTAGTTAATATGAATTGTCTTGTGTGAAATATTTTAGTTATATATTTAAATGGCTTTTAGTTTACATTTAAAATGGCTTATTTTAAACTATTCCATAGTTTTATTATGAATGTGCATTAGATATAGGAAATAGTCCACAATAATTAAGTAGCGAATTCGATTTTCTGTGTTTCATTCCTAAGACTCAGGTCGCTTATTATATATTTTTAATAGAGTTTGAACACCGAGTTATCAAATAATCTTTTTAAATATATTTTTTTGTTACTGTGATATATGTTATGGTTTTTAGCTGTTATTTAATAAAAATATTTTTTTTCTCTTCAATTGTTAAAGTCTCATTGTAATGCATCTAAAATTATTAACTGTTATTGTTGAGAAAAATTTATTTACTAGTGAAAAATGTAAATTGTAGTTTAATGTTAAATATACGAAGTACTATATATGTATTTTTATACATTTTATTTCACTTGTATTTCCCGCAAGTTTTCCTAAATATCCAATTATTATTTTAAAATAATATATAATATGTTATCAAAATAGATGGAACATGTTGAGGTACATAACTATATTTGTATATATAAATAATCTTTATTTGGTAGTATAATATCAGTATAAAATTTGTATAAAATTAGCAAACATGAATAATACAATACAAAAATACTGTTTCAATAATCAACATTAGAATTAACACCCTGTTTGCGTTTATCACCTTTGATGTCTTTTTCGTTTTAATAATTTCTCAATTATTATAAAATTTAAATCGTATCCTCAATGATAAAAAAAATGACTATAACAAGAGAAAAGTGCTTTAACGATCATTTCCATATCCAGGAAATAGCACTTCTAATATTTGTGACAAAATCTGATTTTCAGTGGTCTTAAAATCGCGACCAAAGAAATATCTGCAACATGGACAAGTCACAATTTCTGCTTCGAGAGATCGATTGAAACATAACTAAAATAAAATATGATTAAATATATTTGTCCGTCATTGTCTCTGAATTAAATTGTGCTTACCATGCACAAATTATGGGAGCAAACAGTCGAAACAGGTTTGTGTAGAAGTTCTAAACAACAAACACACATGAATAATTCTTGAACTTTGTTCAAGTAAGCCTGTTTCCCATCTTTTAAATAGTTAGCGCATTCTTCCCACAAATTTGCGTTGGTAGTGTCTAGATGCATTAAGCATTTCAGTTTTAAGCTTAATTCATAAGGAATAATCTTTGGTTTTTTGATAGTGTTTTGCTCAGATTCAATTAAACATCGTTTTACGCTGCGAGATGTAGATGGTTGGTTTAAATCAATGCTTGTATTAAAGTTTTCTTTAGATTCCATGTATCCTTCTGGATACTAAAATATTAATAAAAAAAGCGATAGTAAACATTTTAATAACAAATATGAACTTATCTTCAATATAAGACTCACCTTTGTATTATATAAATAAATTAAAATGTCTACTTACACTAATATCCTAATGTTTACTTCAATAATTAAAAATACTGTAAATGTTTAAATAATATTTTCATAAAAATGTCTGTTCATTTCTTAATAATATAAAATTTTAAAATTTGTGTTGAATTGTCTTATTTTTAAAATTATTATATCTCGAAAGTGCACAAATGGAACAATAAAACAATAAAAAAATTATTTGAGTACTTACCAAACATGGTAAGTTTTGACCGCCTTCTTCCCATGGAGCTGGTGCAGGATCATCACGTCTCAATAAGAACCTCCATACATAAAATCCAGATTTTCCTTTTTCACGATAATATTTCACAACCTTGTATATGCCATCGTATCTGTTACCTTCAGGCGGAGCATATTTGGAATGTTTTCCTAGTTTTGCATTTCTAACAACACGGACAGGTTTACCATTCTTCCAATCTTGAGATTCAGCTCCTTCTTCTTCATTGAAATCAACAAAGCAGCTTACCGCGAGTGCTCTATGATGAATATTTTTTTAATTGTATTATGTTTAAATAATATTTATTTAAAAGTTACTTGTTATTTCTAGTAAGCACTTGATCATGACTTTGTGCGGCATTACGTTTATTTCCCGACAAGTCTCTTCCACCAGATCCAGTATAAAGAAACTCATTGCCATTGTCGACATCATCTTCGTAACCACCGCTAAGTACAATGCTATAAGCACCACGTTTTTCACTTCCGTGAATTCCTGCTACAAGTGGACGATGTATTCCTGCTTCAGAGACCTATTGTTTTTGTTTAATACAAAATTCATTGTTTAAAATAATATCGTATTACAAATTTTTGATTGATTATTACACAAATTACACAAAATTGTTCTAAAACTAAATGATATTGTTAGAGTATACACAAATATTGAACTAATCACAATACTTTAGTTAACACACATAATACACCATATTTTTAACAACCAAGCATTAATTGAACAATAGTAATTAATTTTTCATTAGATGTTTCAAGCATATCTACAAAAACAAAGTTACAAATTAATTTTAATATTCAAAATACAAAGCAACAATAATAATAAGCATATTATTTAAGGTTTTTTAAAATTTATTTATATACATGTTTTTATTTTTTTTTAATATAATACCTGAATGCGATATTTCCAGCAGGTACCAACATCTACCCCTGGAACAGGTCCAATATGATCTTTCGGCACAACACTGCATTCTCTGCTGCGGCCTACACAAGCCATTCCACGTCCCCAAACTTTCGAAGTATCAGCAGATGGGAGTTTAGCTTTATTCTTGCTAATAACTAGCTTATCACCAGCTTTAACAATTCCCGTATCATCATTTTTGCATTCTGGGCAATACCAATCTGCATCTTCATCTGGCACGACTGACAATGGCGGGTTAAGGCAGTCAATGTGATATCCGTCATCACATTCATCGCATAATAATATTTTATCCGGATTATGTTTGCCACCACAAACACAACATCCGCAATCTTGACAATTTAATGATGGCACATCTTTGCAAGTCATGCATTCATACATTCGTGAACCTATATATTGACATGTTATTTAGTTTCTAATATTTGAAAAATCAAAATAATTTGAAACTAAAAGAAAAAAAAAACCATTTTTGAAAATGACTAATTAAAAATGTTAGTTATATTTATAATGAAATTAAATATTACTAATTGAAAATAATTGTTATGATATTTATTTTTAAATTTAATTATTACGCTAAATATAAGAATTAATATTAAATAGATATACAGCAAAGTCTATAGTTCATTATTATATTATTTTGTTAATTAATTACTGAAGCATTTAATAATGTTTTACATATTGACATTAATATATTAAGAGCAATAATAAGAATATGTACATAATCATTTCGTAATGGTTAATAATATAAAATTTGATATAATAATTATTTTTACTACATACCTACATATCATGCATAGACAAATATATTAATATTACATATATTTTTTTAATTTGTTACGAAAATATTGAACTTATTTTATAACTTTGTTAATTGTATTTAAAAATAATAACCAATGTTTAAAGGTTAAATCAATGATACATATTTTAATTTTTATAGATTAAAACAACTTTTTTGAATTTAAAATATATAACTAATTATTTCAAATTGAGTGTTTTGCTAGTGTTAATAAAATAAACTTGCAAAATTTATAATTTTTTAAAATAATTAGATATTTTTATTTAATTGTTATATGACAATTTTTAGAAATTTAATAATTAAATAAATAGCAATAATTATTAAATTAAATCATAAAATATGTACAGTACTGGGATACTAGCGCCCCAAGAAGGTAAAATATTTGAATATATATTTAAAAAAATAAAATGTAAAATATTGTTTAACTTGCTGCCCAAAAAAATTTCAGCATATGCTAAACAAGATAAAAAAAATTAGATGATTCATGAAAAGTGACATTAAATTGATAAAGTAAAATTAAAATATGTGTACAATGTTGTTTATTAAATTAGTAATACTACACTGGTAATAAAAAAGTAGATAATGTATTAAATAAGCTGAATAAGCGAGTTATAAAAGAAATATATTAATAAGAGATGGAAAAATGTAAATGTAATTAACCGTTATTTCATAGTTTAAAAAAAAAAAAAAAACTTACGCGGTGGAATAGCTCCAATTTTCACTCTTTTGGAATGATGAGTAGGTTTCTCAATGCGCATAATTTCATTGATAAATTTTATTTCACAGTCGTCAATTGTATCTTTTCCAACTCCAAGATTGAGGGACCCAACAATGGAGTTAGGTTCAATTTTTGTAATAGTTAAGTCATACCTAAAAAATAAATAAGTTACGGATCATGTTTTTTATAAGAATAATTATTGATATTTCATACCAGTATCCTTTGTTCAATGGATCGTCCAAATTGTAGTTGGCTAAAACAGTAAAACCAACACATAGTTCAGAAAATTTGTAAGTATACCAAGAACGCGGGCGAATATCATCAAAAGTCACAGCAACAGGATCCTTATTCTTCTCACTGAAAAATATTTGATTAAATACTAAATAAAAACGAAAAATATTGAAATATTCTTACTGATCCAATTTAACGAAAAATGTAAACATTTTATCGTCAGTATCGACGGAATTTTTAGCATATTTTTTAATCGAAGTAAGCTCTCCTTCGAGCCAAGCTCCGAAATAAGTATCACGTACATCAACCTGGTCACCAATTTTATAATACTGGGTTCGGGTGACTTGCAATTCAGGAATATCACAGCTTTTGCTTCGGGTATATACAGGACTAGTGCATTTGTCTGTCTTCTCGAAAAATTGAATAACATCATTCAATTGAATACCATAATCGAAAACTCTGTACTCTGGCGATAACTGAAAACATAAATAAATATAAATATTTCATGTTTTACGATAATTAATCAGTTATACCTGTTTTCCTCTGTAAAACAGAGATTGTAATTTGTATGGAACACTCCATTCCTTTTCTATTTCTTTTTGGACAGTCTGTATTAGCGTGGTTTTCGATACATGTATTATCAAATCAGGTTCATTACCGTTGAAACTGATTTTTCTTATCTTTATGTACATTTTTGATTTGTTTTATTGCATTTTAAATAGAAATTTGTATGAAATAGTACGAATGGTGTTTGGTAAACAGCGTGCAATTTCCGTTAAAACTGTCAAGTATCTAGCGGGAAAAGATTTAATCAGTGTTGCCAAATATAGAAAAAATTAAATTGCAAATTCAGATAAACAAAATAATTATTCATATTCATATATGCATGCAATCTGTATTTATGCACACATACATATATACAGATATTTACTAATTCGATTGAAGTATTTTTTTATATAAATGTAAAATAGAATCCTAATAAATATTATGTAGAATTTCGATTTGAATACTTAATCAAATAATTATATACAAATAAACTATGAAAACCTCTGTTTTTATTCTATAAATAAAAGTTCTTAAAACTCACCTAAAGTGAAGACATGCAGCAAGAAAAGAAGTTAAAAGAGAATTTCAGTGTTGACAATATATTTTACATAAAACAATAGATATTTTATATTTGTATCTTTATTATTTAACTGAAAATTTTAGATTTTATTTGTAATATAAAATGTGTAAGATACTATATAAATCTAAGAGATAGTTTTATGTATTTTATTTAATGGATGTTAGTATTTATTATAATTTTTTACATTGTTGTGTGAAACAAGCTTTCGGCGAGCGACCGACATCTATGCGACCGACATTTTTCTTTGTCGGCCAGAGTGACGTGCAAACACAGCTTGACGTTATCACATTTAGAAAATAAATTCCGGCTTATTTGCCGGTAGTACATTTTTTAAAATAAAGTGTCTTTTATATTAAACACAGTGTTATTACTCTATACTAAGTATAACGTTTGTAAATGCTCATCATCAGTAAACAGGAACAAATTGTTTGTATGAAATGTCTTGTCGGTGCCAGTGTGTTTGATTGAGTCATTCTAATATAATATAAACAATTCTTGTACAATTTGTATATAGACTAAATTGAATAATTCAACAAAATGGCTAGTGTGTCGTATCAAATCGCAAATCTTCTAGAGAAGGTAATTACAAAGCAACTATATTTTTAGTACACATATTTTATTTGTGGTTTACCAATTGCAGATGACTTCTACGGATAAAGACTTTAGATTTATGGCAACAAATGATTTGATGTCAGAATTACAGAAAGATAGTATCAAATTAGATGATGATTCTGAACGAAAAGTTGTTAGAATGTTACTTCGCCTTCTTGAAGATAAAAACGGCGAAGTTCAAAACTTGGCTGTCAAATGGTAATTTATTTATTATTTTATTGTAATTATCAATATTAGTACGTTTGAATTACAGTTTAGGTCCATTGGTCAATAAAGTTAAAGAATATCAGGTTGAAACAATTGTTGATTCGTTGTGTGCCAACATGATTTCAGATAAAGAACAACTCCGAGATATTTCTAGTATTGGACTAAAGACTGTAATTAGTGAGTTGCCTCTTGTATCTAGTTCTTTGGCAGCTAATGTATGTAAGCGGATAACTGGTCGGTTAAGCAATGCTATCGAAAAAGTAAGTCAATACAATAATTTTAACTATCACAGTAAAATAAATAAAATTAATATTTATTTTTAGCAAGAAGATGTATCTGTTCAGTTAGAAGCTTTAGAAATACTAGCAGATTTACTTTCACGTTTTGGTGGTTTATTAGTAACATTTCACACTGTTATATTAAGTTCATTATTGCCTCAGTTAAGATCTCCAAGGCAAGCTGTTCGAAAACGAACCATTGTAGCGTTAAGTCATTTAGTTTTATCCTGTAATCCACAGCTGTATGATAAACTCATAGATTATTTGCTTGAAAACCTTTCAACTAATGTTAATACGTCTACAACTAGGACTATTATTCAATGTATTGCTGCAATTTGGTAAGACAATTCAAAAAATTCAAATTATTTTTTTTTATTATTAACGTTTTTCTTAATTTTATAGCCGGCAAGCTGGCCACAGATTTGGTGAACATATAGAACGAATCGTCCCCTTAATAGTCACATATACCTATGAAGATGACGACGAGCTACGAGAACACTGTTTACAAGCTTTTGAAGCTTTTGTACATCGATGTCCTAAAGAGATTTCTCCACACATAGCAACAGTAAGTTTTTATTTAAATATTTATGCTAAGTTTGTTACTAATATATTCAAATATATTCTTAGATTACCAATTTATGTTTGCAATATATAACGTATGACCCAAATTATAACTATGACGATGAAGATGGCGAGGACGGAGAAGATGGAAGTATGGAAACAGAAGAAGAAGGTGATGACGATGAAAATGATGAGTACAGTGACGATGATGATATGAGTTGGAAAGTTAGAAGATCTGCAGCCAAATGTCTTGAAGCTGTTATTTCTACTAGACATGAATTATTACCTGAGTTTTATAAATCTGTTTCTCCGGCACTAATCGCTAGATTTAAAGAACGTGAAGAAAATGTTAAATCTGACATCTTCCATGCATACGTTGCTTTATTACGACAAACAAAACCTACTACAACTGTGTCATTTGGTCCAGAGAGTATGGAACATGAAGAACTACCAGTTGCAATGTTGCAAGCTCAAGTGCCGTCAGTAGTTCGAGCTTTGCAGTCACAAATTAAAGACAAAAGCATTAAAACCAGACAAGATTGTTTTAATTTGCTCAAAGAACTAGTGGCTGTTTTACCAGGCGCTATGTCTAATCATATGCCTGTTATTATCTCTGGAATACAGTACTCTTTAGGGTATATATTTAATTTTTTTTTATTATATTTACGATATTTGACTAATATTTGATTTTTGTTATAGGGACAGAAACTCGAACAGCAATATGAAAATCGATACATTGACATTTGTTCACTGTCTGTTAAGTTCTCATCCACCGGAAGTGTTCCATCCCCATATGGGTATTTTAATTGCACCAGTCATTGCTGCCGTGAATGACCCATTTTACAAAATCACTGCTGAAGCCTTATTGGTACTCCAGCAATTGGTAAAAGTAATACGTCCTTTAGATTCGCCATCAAACTTCGATTTTACCAGTTTTATAAATGATTTGTACTCATGCACTTTAGTACGTCTGAAAGCTTCAGATATTGATCAGGAAGTTAAAGAGAGAGCTATTTCTTGTATGGGACAAATCATCTGCAATCTTGGGGATTACCTTCAAGGAGAACTTCACGTATGTCTTCCTATATTTTTAGATCGTTTGCGTAATGAAATTACGCGATTAACCACAGTCAAAGCGCTTACTAAGATTGCAGCTTCACCGCTCCGAGTTGATCTACCAATCATGGTAAATTTAATTTTATATATTTATATATTAACTAGTGTTATTTATCAATTTTTAAATTTATTTTAGGATGAAGCTGTACCAATTCTTGGTTCATTCTTACGTAAAAACCAAAGAGCCTTAAAATTGAGTACATTATCATTATTGGACACTTTGGTACAAAATTACAGTCATTACCTGTATACCGATTTGTTACGTAGTGTTATTAGCGAAGTTCCTCCATTGTTAAGTGAAGCCGATTTACATATCGCCCAATTAACACTTGTCCTATTAACATCAATTGCACGAGTTTATTCTGGTGCGTTAGTTGATGTGTCTGATACAATTTTACCAGAAATATTAGTTTTGGTCAAGTCACCATTGTTACAAGGCGCAGCATTGGACTCAATGTTGGAGTTCTTCCAAGCTTTAGTCAGTTGTAGACTTCCTGGATTAGGTTACCACGATGTGTTGAAATTGTTAGTACGACCAGTTGCATTAGGAAGTCCTACATCAACGCTGCATAAGCAAGCGTTCCATTCATTAGCGAAATGCGTTGCAGCTATAACAGTTATATTTGAGCATGAAGCATTGCCAGTTGTTGAGCAATTTATGAAAGATATTGTTAGTGCAAATAACGATGCTCAACATGTTTTTGCTTTGCTTGTAATTGGTGAAATTGGACGTCATATTGATTTAAGTTCTGTTGTGCAGTTACGAAATGTCGTTTTAAATTCATTTTCTAATGTTTCTGAAGAAGTCAAATCAGCAGCTAGTTATACTCTTGGTAATATATCAATCGGTAATTTACCTCAATATTTACCATTTGTTCTACAAGTTATTGAGGCTCAACCAAAGAGACAATATTTGCTGTTACATTCGTTAAAAGAAATCATTTCAAGTCAATCAGCTACAAAAGAAGGTATTCAACAATTACTGCCATTTGTACCAGCAATTTGGACACTTTTATTCAGACATTGCGAATGCAATGAAGAAGGAACAAGAAATGTTGTCGCTGAATGTCTTGGAAAATTAACACTTATTGACCCTCAAAATTTACTGCCTCGATTACAAGAATCTCTAAACTCTCCATCACCATTAATGCGTACAACTGTTGTAACAGCCGTTAAATTTACAATATCCGATCAACCACAAGCCATCGATCCTTTATTACGACAATGTATTGGACAGTTCTTAGGAACCCTACAAGACCCAGATTTAAATGTTCGTCGCGTTGCTTTGGTTGCATTTAATTCCGCCGCACATAACAAACCTTCTTTAATTAGAGACCTTTTAGACACTGTATTACCACAATTATACAGTGAAACAAAAATTAAAAAAGAATTGATTCGTGAAGTTGAGATGGGTCCATTCAAACATACCGTTGATGATGGATTAGATTTACGTAAAGCTGCCTTTGAATGCATGTATACTTTACTGGATTCATGCTTAGACCGGTTGGACATATTTGAGTTTCTGAATCATTTAGAAGGTGGATTGAAAGACCATTATGATATTAAAATGTTAACATATTTAATGGCTGCACGATTGGCTCAGTTATGTCCAAATGCAGTTCTTCAGCGACTTGATAGGTTAGTTGAACCGCTTAGAGTTACCTGTACTATGAAAGTCAAGGCAAATTCGGTGAAACAAGAATATGAAAAACAAGATGAATTAAAACGATCTGCAATGCGAGCTGTTGCTACTTTATTAACCATCCCTGATGCTGGTAAGTTTATTAATTTAAATTATTATAATATTTTTACTAATAAAATAATATTTATTTCAGATAAAAACCCACATTTAAGTGAATTTGTATCGCAAATAAAGTCAGCAACAGATCTTCAACCAATATTTGAATCAATTCAAAAAGATACAAGTGGACTTATGGATTGCTTCCTGATGGATCAAAGTTGAAAAGTTTAATTATATAACTAGAGCCTGTGATGAGTGATTCATTTTGTGGATTTAGGTATAAGTGGTTCGTTTTGTTTAATAATATATTCTTCACTAATTATATTCATTATGCTTTCATTTGATGCTATTATTTTAAAATTGAATTGTGAACTTATGCGCTGATTATCAACATTAGTTACATACATTTTTTTATATCTATTAATTCAATATTAATTTGATCTCTCCCTCCAGACATAAAATCGTTAAATACTGATTAATTTACAAGATACTCTTATACAGATATTGATAAGAAATAGATGACAATTAATGTTGATTATTAGCATTTTCAACAATAGTAACAAATATATTTATTAAAGATTTTGTTTTACAGTTACTATGCAAGAATTACGTAGATTTACCTAATATGTAATATTGTAAATGAAAAAAATTTCAATATTTATAAGATATATCGAGTACACAAAGTGAAATATATGATATTTCTACAATAAAATTTATAAAATACAATTAAAATAATTGTAATTTTTAATAAATAAAAATATTTATAATTTTCGAATCATAATTAGTAACTAGATATTTACGAAATAGATATAAAAAATATGATTATAAATATTTGTGAACTCGATATAATATACAAATGCAATACAATTTATTTAGGTATAATTCTGGTTTATGAACAATGTGAAGAATAAAAATTATTTCATTTTAATAATAAATTATTGTTTTAAAATCATGTGCTTATTTTTATTTTATTACTATTAAAGATATTAAAATTATATTTTTATACATACCTTATATTATGAAGTTCCCAATTTTGAGTAAAAACTTATTTCAAAACTAACCTATTTCTTTTGTTAAATACATAATTGAATTGATTACACTTTCCTATTAATTTTAACGTATATACAGTAATTATTAATTTTAATAATATATTTAATATAAATGATAAAAACTGTAGATGTTGCACGTTTGCTAGTTGTAAAACTACTGCATGTGAGAACTTGTAGCAACTACTATATATACCTGCTACTTCAATTTAATGAATCATATCGATATTTATTAATTACCTAATCTTACTAAAATATTATAAAAAAACAAATGGATTTATAATTTTTTTAATTAATTTTAAATCTCATTTACATAATTATTAGTGATGGTTAAACAAATAAAATAGTAATCATGTAAAAATAAATTTTATATTATAAATAAAAATATATAATAAAATAAANTAAAAAACAAAAAATACTTTGTACAAATATATGATACAAAATTATCTAAATGTATGATTTATAATTACTTAATAATGCCAACAGTTTTCACAACCATGGTCCAAGAACAACGCTTTTGAAAAGTACAGCAATTTTATATCTAAACAACGAAAATACCCTTGCACAAAATAATTAATTTATAATTCATTATTTATTTAAAACTTACAATTAGGCAAGGGTATTTATTCATTTATTTAAATAATTATTACATAGAATTTATTTTAATATTCAATGTTTTATTTATTACTACTATTAATATATTAGTAACGATCTATGTTATCCTAAAAATATGGATAACAATACTACAGAATATATCAAATAATATTAATACGTGCCACATTCTTACTTATGTAGAGTAACAATTGCATTGCTTCAACGGAAGTTCAAATATCATTTTATTGTATTTTTAAAATAATTATGCATTTTAAAAAAATAAAAATTGCATTTTAAAATGCTTTAGAATATAGAATAAATAAAAAATTTAATATATTCTGTAGTAAAGACTTTGGTAAAAAGAGATACAGTAGGATTGACAACATACATTTTATGTAAATAGTTACAGCTAACTTAAAACTGATTTGTACGTTACTTAATCTAACAAAATAAGAACACATTTTGATATAATTCCGGTGGTTAAATGCACAGATATTAATAAGAAAAATAATTGAACATTTCCTACATATATTCACATCAAATTGACTACGAATTTTAATATAAATCTCACTAATAAGTGTATTTTTTCTTATTTAAAATCTCGTACATGAATCCACCGATAAAAAACAAAAACCAACAAATTAATATTTACATAAGAATTCACTTAGGTAATTTTTAAATATTATTTGAATATACGCAATAAAGTATATATTTGTCTTTTAGATATGAGATTTTCGTTTCAAATAATTTTGTACCAAAACTTCCGTATTATCGTTGTAATGAAAATGTTGAATTTATACCAAGTTATAAGAAATAATAATATGTTGTTTTTGAAAATTTTATTAGTTATAATTCTATGCCACTGAACCATTTAATTATACGAAAAATTGCATGCTTTTTTAAATTTTCTAACATCAACAACGTGTTTTAAATAAATAAATTTATTTGGATCAGTGGTTAAATTGTGTATAAATCCAACTAAAAATACGGAATATTTCCACACAAATGTGTTTTAATTCAGTGAATTATTCTCTACATCAAGGTAAGATAAATGCATTTTTTTAATTTTACGTTTAAACTCTTGCAATTCCAAATGTTTCGTGTTAACTATCCTACAAACTTGTGCTCGAAACTCACACTTGTGCCATTTTTTTATATATACTAATTTTTTTCATAGTTTATAACATTGTACATTAAATTTAAATATATAATTAAATACATAAAATTTTCACTGATTTAAAACACTAAATAAAATAATTTTTACAGGGATCAATAATGATATATATATTTATTATTTATTAGCTAATTATATAGCATTCATTTATTTATTACATTTTAAAATTTATAAAGTTTATTTATTGATCCCGATTTGATATTATTTCTAAATTAATATATTTGAAAATAATTAAATTGTAAGTTAACTTATAAATAATATTAATACGCAGTCTTGAATAGTTATGTGTTTATTATTGCTATAGTTTTAAATTAAATAACTACGTAAAAAATATAAACTTGAAATTATTTTGTTTTATATTAATATTTAATATTTAAAGAGATCAATTATTATTTCGAATTTTATATTTTAATTAACATTATTTAAATTTATTTTTTTATTAAAGATATAAAATCATCAACACTAGTAAATTTCTGGGACAAATCATTTAAGCTTTATTTATATCACGAGATTTAAAAAATATATATTCGAAAAAAATTAAACAAATTGGAATTCCAATAGGATATCAGAAATTTATAGTTTTATATTATATATTTGGTCAATAAATTATTTAACTATTAACTATAGGAAAAATCACAAATGAATATAGTTATAGAGTAGAATAGATGTAAAGTTTAGTTAAAAATTAAATATTCAACTATTTGTTATTATATTCTAAATATTAAAAATGCAATTATGCATAATTCAGAATGACAGTACTGATCAACAATAATTTGAAATCCTATATTGATAACATCGATTTATTACGTATAAAATATTGACTATTATTTAAGCAATAGCTCTTTTAAAATATCAATAATTGTAACTGAATCATTTTAAGCATAATACATTTTTATATTAACATGTATTTTGTTGAAAATGAAATATTCGATAATTTAAAACACATGTAAGACCAGTTACTTAACTTCTAAAGTTTTTTTATATAGTTATACACGATAAAATGTATTTTCGAATGCGTTATGAAATAAAAAATGCAATAATAATTAGATTATTACGAGTAATATACATATAAATATTTCAGAAAATAAATTAAATAGTTATTTGTCATTTTTCATATACTAAAGTGATCTGTTATATATTTAAAAGGAAACAATTGTTAATTTATTTGGCAGTGTTAATTATGAAAATGAATTTTAATACATTATGACATGTTATTAAATATTTCACTAAAATTCTATAAGTTTTAATCCGCCGAAAATACTACAAGCCTGAATATTATACACATATTTAAATAGTAATAGTTGTTTTAGATACTTATTCTTGTCAAAAAAGAACACATTTAGTTGCCAATTTTTTTTAATAAATTATAAAAACCTTATAATATAACATCAATTATTTTAATTCTGCTCTTGAAGTTATAATTATATTCTTAATATTAAACCGATCTTATTAAATTGGCTACTTTTATAATTATTGCATGAATAAACATCTAAAAGTAATCTAAAATGTTACAAAATACCACTTCTAATACATGAAAAATGTTTACGGGAAATAATACCTATACCAATAATTGGATGTAAGTGTAACGCGTATAAACAATAGCCCTGAAATCTAATACTGATACCAAAAGTATAAAATTGTACATAACGTTACAATAAACAGTCTAATTTAATAGTAATATCGCTATATGCTCTGCTATCTAATCTCCATTTCATATATTTTTTATAGAATACGCAATTATTTTAATATGCATTATGATTTACTATAACTATAAGGTTTCATTACATTACTATTAAAAACATATGAAATAAAGTTAGGTTATTGTTATTTGAACAATTATTTGTTTCAGAGCTAGAATTTCAACAATTTACTATAAAAATGTTACTTATAATTATAATATATTTAACTATATTGAAGTTATGTGCTAAATCTAATAAATTAGATTTGAATTTATAAAAAATAATAGCCACAATTTAATTATTATTCTAGAATAACTATGGTGTTTTTTACAGAACACATATTTTGTTTGTTTATGTTGCTGCTATTTTTTATAACAGAGTGTGTATTTAGAATTATATTTGGAGATATTAATAATGAACTATTAAAATTATTTTTGCTAGACTTACGGTATCATAGAGCATAAAAATGCTGGATCCACAGAAGCTACTTTTGCAGTAAGGAAGGCGTGCATGCAGAAAAGCAGGCTCTGTAGAATTGAACATTCTAATTCCTGTAAATATAAATAAATTTATAAATAAAAGTATATAATTAATTCGTAATTTAATTAATTAATACCTTAGTTTCAATGGCCCTAGATTCTAAATCCTGAAAATGTAATTTTAATTTAGATTTTCCATCATCAGAAGAACCTCTTAATTGAGAAAATTTATACTGCCAAACAGGTGATTTTGAATCCGCTTCATGTAATGAAAAACCTGTGTTCCAATCCAAAGTGAGTCCAGCTGTTTTTCCATTACAACTAACAGTAAAAGTTTTCGTCTACAAAAAATATAAATTATAAAATTTTATTCCAATTAGAATTATTAATAAACGACTTACGCCTAGTTTCATAACAGCAGTACACACAGAACAATGCCAAGCATTTTCAATTCGTAATAATTCTTGACGTGTTTCTACTGATAAATATCTGGAATCTTGACCGGAAGTTTGAACTAAGAAACAATGTTGTCGTTCATCAACATTTTCTGATTCTTTTACTACTCGAAACATTGTTTGATATACTTTGAAAACTAGTTGACATTTATTCCAATCACCAATGTTTAACTGAAAAATTTCTTTTTTTAGATAATGAATTTTCTCAAATTTAATCTATTGGTATGTTTATGATTAAAGTATCATTAAAATCCATTTGATATTCCGCTTAAATATATTACCTAGGAGACTTAACGGTTTTATCAAAACTTTTAAAAATTCCCACATAAGATATAAAAAATAAGTTGTTGTTTTTGGGAAATTAACAATCTATTAAAACAAATGAAGATGTAATGAAAACTACGTTACATGTAATCAATATCGTCCAAGTCATGAAGCAATGACATTGCGCAATCATAATACGTTTACAAGATACCTTCCCGAGATTTTAAACGTTTTATGTGTTATGATGTTGTTTACATTATTTATAAGTATATTAAATAATAAGCGTTAATAAGATGCAAAAAATAATAACGTATGTCGAAGAAATACATATGCTTATTATTATGTAATGCCACTGCTTCGTGACGTGGACTTTAGTTTAATATACCGATGAGTGGAAATTACGTACGTTTTGCTGTAGATTCATATGATTAAATTTTATGCTACTTTAATAGGTTAATTAATTATAGAAAACTTACCGGTGGTGTATCAAATAGCATAAGATCGGTTCCTTTTAAGGCTAAAAATCTTGGTTTGTAACTTTGCCAGGGATGATTATTATTAAGCACACCTTCATTCACCCAACCCATATATTCTATACGATCAGAAACGCTAAAGTTTCTATTGTATAACTTCATCTAAAAACAATAATATATAAATATAAACTTCAAATGTATTAAGTATTATATAATTACTTGTAAGTGAGTAAGGCCAATAATATTATCAGTAATATATTTCAACCATTGAGACAAAATAGCCGAATCGTCACAATGAATAATTCCCGTACTACCGCCATTTAAACCTCTAACTTCAAAAGCGTTTGGTCGTAATTTATCGGTTCCAAAAATGTAGCGAGTTACATAAGCCATCATTAATGGCAATGTGACTATATCTACCCATCGTGTTGCTATTTGTTCGCTATCAGAAACAATTGAGTTTGGACGACTGCTAGTCGCTTGTTTTAAACCTTCTTCGAGTTCTTCCTTATTTGGGCTTTCTATTCCTGCTTCTTCTTCTTTATCTAAATTGCAATTTATAATTAAATAAATAATGTTTTGTCAAATAATTAGTTAACATACTTTGTTTTTGCAAAAATGGAGTAGCTGCTCTATAATGTTTAACAGTTAAAACAACTAAATCCCCGGCGTTTCTTAAAATATTCACAGCGTCATCGTGTGGGCATGCGGTAATATATTCTCCATTAACTAAAATTATTATTTAATTAATTTAAAATATTAATTATTAGTAATTATAAGTTACCTTTTATTATAGCATCCCCTACAAATAATTCTCCAGTAGCATCAGCTGCTTGATTTTTATAAATACGTGAAATTAAAATTGGCAGTTTATGTTCAGCACCACCTTTTATGCTTAAGCCTAATCCACCAACTTTTTGTCTTCTAACTTGCACCATTCGTTCCTTAATAAATTTTTAATTTAACAATTGATCCAATAAATGAATAAATTTATTAATGACTTACTTTAGAATTTAATGGTCTAGGAGTTGTGTCCACAGGCACTGGTTCTTCTTTTTGAAGTCTTAAAACTTCCATAGATAAATGCAAACGTACTGGTTGTGGTCTGCTTTTACCATCACTAACAGTGACCATACCAATACGTACTTTAAGCTTTTCATCTATCTTTTCTTCGATTGGAGTTGTCATTCTTGTAGCATTAATCTTCATGTTGGAAACTAAAAATTGGCATAATCCCAAATAGATAAACTGTCATATTTTTAACAAGCATAAAAAATATATTTTAAGACAGCACTTACAATTTATTCAAAGAAAATAAGTGTTATAAACAAAATAGAAATATTTAATTTTGTAAAATGAACATCTTTCTGCTTTTATTTCACTGCAATCTTCCAACATTGACATTTGTTCGCCATTAATAAATTATCCACTTTTCTCAACCCCTACATACTCCATTAGGGTGCGTTTAATGTAATAACTTCAAATCATCCCGAAATATGATACTATCTGCTCAATTTTTATTTAATATAATTCATAAAGCATTAAACAATATAAAACATACATTTATAATACTAAAATAAATAATAAAATGAACTAAAACTTTATTTAATAATATTTATAGCGCAAATTTAGTATTACAAGTAAAACTGATTTTAAATTCAATGTATTTGAACGTACTATATTGCGACACTACGTTGCGGTTACAATAAAATTAAATATTCATAAAAAAATCGTCTATATTATGAATACATTTTAATTATTTTATCTTAAAAATAAGTTTCATCATGATTTATTTATATACTATAAATAATCATTTAAATTTTTTGCTCAAATATTAAACGCAGGGCTACCAAAAATTTAATCATTTTTCGTTAAATTATCTTACAAAAACTAAGTAAACAAAGTTAGAATATATATAGCACTGTAAAGTATTATAAGTTTGGATAATTCGAAGAACAATTTATAAGTTTAAAGTACAATAATTTAGTGTTAATAATAAAGAATAGAATAACAGTCCTGCCTGTTGGTAATAGTGAATTAAGAAGTTTTCAGATTTGACGGTGATGCGCTAGTGCAAGTGATTTTTTAAAATCTGACATCTGAACTTATTTTAAACCTATACAGATGAAATTTGCAGGTATGTTACTAAAATAATTCAAAAGGTAAAAAAATTGTATTTTATTTAGTACATATTCCATGTGAAGTATTATTTGGTATGAATAATTAACAAAAACTGTTCGAAAGCAAGTGCTAAGTGTTTACTTGTAACCGTTTTTTCTTTGCTACGGTATCGTTATTTTAAATGTCAAATACTAATATAACTTTATTAAATAAGTGATTTGTGATGTAAATTTTTGATAAGAGTTATATTTATTATGTAGTGCATATGTCTTAAATTATACAATACCGGTAAGTTAAATATAAACAGTTATAAGAAAATTCTTTTCTAACCTATGTTGTAGATGCTATTGTTTCATGATAAAACTTGTTATAAATCTAATAAAATACAGTAAATATTAATTTAATTTTAATTGATTCACATATAATTTAATTGAAGAAATTTCTTAAAGTAAATTGCAACAAATTTTAATTAAGTAGGTGTTGAGAATATTAGCGTAGGAGTATTGAACAAAGATTATAAATTTTTAATAATTACCAATTTTTCTAATAATATAGAACAAAAGAATTACATTAATTCCAAGTTTCATTGTAAAATAAATACGAAATTAATGATATCATAGCTTATCATTTGAATTTTGTTTGTTTATTTATGATTCTAAGATAAAATAACTTCCATATGTAGTTTAAAGTGCCTACACTTCGAATAATACAATTCCTAAAATATTTTATAATTATTTATTTAATTGCATTTGCGATAAATATTTGTTTCATATATGAATCATTATGTTTACTTTACGATAGCATCTACAAAAAAATATATTTTTCACTTTTATTTATATTAGTTAATAAAATCTTTTGAATCATGTAGGCGTAAATTATGGTCATAATCTCTGAGATATATGATAAATTGTATAATTGCATTAATATATATTTTTAATCATTACATCGTCATTATTTACTGTAACAATATAAAGTAAATTATTTATTTTGAATTAATAAAATTGAAAATATAATTTGAATGTATAAAACTTCGTAAATCTGTGTCCATGAAATTGGTGATTAATTTCTTTCAAGTTTACAAGACAACCTTCGATCTTTCCATTTTCCATATATAGTTATAAAGATACTTTGTATATGTTATATAGCATTGGACTAATTTAGCCATACATATTTTATTATTGTACAATACAGTTGTTTAAAAACTCGCTTCGATTTAAATATAATATATTAATTACAATATAAAATAAAATAAAAATGATTGTATTAAAGTTAGATAATTTGAATTTTTTATAATGAAATATGTACAAATATGATTTTTTTCAAAAGAATATTAATAAATATTATAAGATTTGTTATAAAATTATTAGTAAATATTATTTTTGTTCTCCAGAAAAATAATATGGAGTTGAATTTAGAAGAAGGAAGCAGTGTAAATATTCAAAGAAGTGATGGAAGGGTACACGGTGCTTTAATTTATCAAATAAACTGGGAAACACGTTCTGTTGCTGTTGAATGGCAAGAACATGGTGAAACAAAAGGAAAAGAAGTTGATATCGATGCTATAATTGCTTTAAACCCAGCAGTAGTAAAAGAAAGAAGTAAAACTATTAGTAATACCGCAACACGCTTAAAATCCGAACGCATAGAACCATATAAAGAAATTGAACGTACTTTGATAACTCCTAAAAATACCCATACACATACACAAGCTGTTAATCATCCATTAACGCGTAACGCAACCCGTCAAAGTATTCCAGTTTCAAATAGAAATGTACCCAAAAAACCAAATCCACGATTAACTATTACCCCAAGTGTTTTAAACGATCAAGATCGCCGAGAAAATGTTCCTCCCGTGCCACCAGTTATTGCCAAACCGAACCAATCAACAACTAGAGGCGGCGGACGGAAAAGTAATGTAGTTAAAGAAGTAGAGAAGTTAAAGAAAAATCGTGAAGAACGTCGCCTGCGTCAAGCTGAAGAAAAAGCAGAGAAAGAGGCATTTTTGCAGCAAGCGCCTGGTAATCCGTACTGGGAATTTTTAAATATGGTTAATGAATATCAACGTACTATTGAATTTCGGCCACTTTGCGCAAATGATATTGTCGAGGATCATCAAATAACTGTTTGTGTCCGTAAAAGGCCGTTAAATAAACGAGAAATGGTTCGTAAAGAAATTGATGTGATTGCTGTGCCAAGTAAAGATACAGTAATTGTACATGAACCTAAAAATAAAGTAGATTTAACTAGATATTTAGAAAATCAACTATTTCGCTTTGATTACGCGTTTAATGAAACTTGCAATAATGACATAGTTTATAAATTTACTGCTCAACCTTTAGTAAAAACTATTTTCGAAGGTGGTATGGCTACTTGCTTTGCGTATGGTCAAACAGGTTCTGGTAAAACTCATACAATGGGTGGCGATTTCAACGGAAAAACTCAAGATTGTCAAAAAGGTATTTATGCGCTTGTAGCAAAAGATGTATTTGAATATTTACTACATCCGCGTTATAAAACGATGAAATTCGTTGTTTCCGCTAGCTTTTTTGAAATATACAGCGGAAAAGTTTTCGATCTTTTAGCAAATAAAGCGAAATTACGAATTTTGGAAGATGCTAAACAACAAGTACAAGTTGTTGGATTGACTGAAAAAGTTGTACAAAACCGCGATGAAGTATTAAAATTAATTCAACATGGTAATCAAGCGCGTACTTCCGGTCAAACTTCTGCAAATTCAAATTCATCAAGATCACACGCAATTTTTCAAATCGTACTCCGTACTCCGGGTATAACGAAAGTTTATGGGAAATTCTCGTTAATTGATTTGGCTGGTAATGAACGCGGAGCGGATACTTCATCCGCGAACAGACAAATTCGAATGGAAGGTGCTGAAATAAATAAATCATTACTTGCATTGAAAGAATGTATCCGAGCACTAGGCAGGAAGGGAGGCCATCTTCCTTTCAGAGCTAGTAAATTAACTCAGGTACTACGAGATTCTTTTATTGGAGAAAAATCTCGTACATGTATGATCGCTATGATCTCACCTGGTGTTGCATCTTGTGAACACACGCTAAATACTTTAAGGTACGCCGATCGGGTTAAGGAATTAGCCGTTGTTGATCCAGAGACTTTAGACCCAACAGATAATAACGATAAAAATGATTTGAATAATTCGGATTTCTTACAAATAACGTCTTTAAATCAGAATGATATTTCCGAGGAAATGATAAATTTCCATCAAGCTATATCTGAATTGCAAGTTTGTGAAGAAGAAATGTTGGATCACCATAAATCAGTGAATGAATTTTTAAAATCTGCTTTAGTCAGTTCGAATGAACTTTATACAATGGCAAATAATGTTGAATATGATCAAGACATTTATTGTCAGAACTGGGAGGATTTATTGTCAGATGCAATAAATATATTAAGTGCCGCTCGAAATAAAGTAAATGAATATAGAAGTAAATTATTGACCGAAGAGCAGTTAAGTCGAAAAATGAAACCCTAATCTCAATAGTTTTAACTTAGGTAGCTTGTTTGTGACTAATATAATGATGCATAATTTATTGAAAATAGAAATGTTTAATTTAATAAATTCTTTCAAATATTAACAAATAATTAATTTCAAAATAATACTATTATCGTTTTTGTATAATTTATTTAAAATAATAAATAAATTTTAATGCATTTCTATTTTCAAATAAAAATAATTAAATTAGTGATAAATAAACTTTAATTTGCCTATTTCCTTTTCATAACATACTCATTATATTTTGTTTTACATTTTTAATAATTTATTCATTTGAATTTTATATAGAAGTGATTCTTCCTTTAAAGAAATGTTTAAGATGTTACATTAAATAAAACAAAACATTTCTTTAAATTTAATTCGAACCAAATATCGATTTTAATTTTTATATTTACTAATTTATGATGTTCTTTTTATCTACTATTAAATTAAATGCTTTTATTTTCTACCATAAGAAATGTTTAACTTAATATTGGCATTAAAACATTTCTTAAAAATCAAAAATTGTTTGAAAAATACTTATTGTAATTTAAATTGTTTAACATTTTGGTTAATAAATAAAAATTTAATTTTTAATGGTTTATTTTATTTTATTTAAGTAGTTATGGGTGAAATTCGCTTGTGGTAAACCACGTGGGAGATATTACATTATGGATTATGCATATTAAATAGCCTGCAAATTTTATGCAATTTTGACCTTTATTGACCTAAATATTTGAAAAATTTGTTTATATAATTCATTGATCTTATTTATTTTTTAATTATAAATACTTGTTTTGTAAATGTGGCAATGCAGCAGTTTAGATTTATATGTAAATTATCTGCTTGTACAGATTAATTTAATTTATAACCTTCAACCTTGTCAACTCATTCTTTAATTTTCAAATTTTGCGGTATTATATACTAAAGTTGAATAAATAAAAATGTTTTGTGCGAAAAGAAACAATGTGCAATTGATAAATAAAATATTTAAACAATATTCTACTAAGGTAAGTAAATTACGGTTATATTTACTTTTTTATTAAGTAAAATATAATTAATAGATTCCAGCTGTACGTATAGTAGAAGTTGGTCCTAGAGATGGTTTACAAAATGAAACTTTTATTGTTCCTACACAAACTAAAATAGAATTTATCAATAAATTATCTAACACCGGTCTTAAAACAATTGAAGTAACTAGGTATGACAGTTCTACGTCATCAATTACTTGACTTATAACCTAATAAATTAAATTTATAGTTTTGTAAGCGCAAAATGGGTCCCACAAATGGGAGATAACACAAAAGTCTTTACTGGAATTGAAAAAAAACCTGATATCTCATACCCAGTTTTGGTACCAAATTTAACTGGATTAGATCAAGCGGTATGTAACTTTAAATTTAAAAAAAACGCGGGAAAATATATTGCAGCAACTTTTTATAGGTGAAAGCCGGTGTAAAAGAAATTGCAGTTTTTGGGTCTGCATCTGATTCATTTTCAAAGAAAAATGTGAATTGTACCGCGGAAGAATCAATAAATCGAATTAAATTAGTGACTGAAGAAGCTAAAAAGAAAGATTTAAAAATTAGAGGTTATGTTTCTTGTATAGTAGGTTGTCCTTATGAAGGAAAAATTAAACCGGCATCAGTTACGAAAGTTGTTGAAGCTTTATTGGATTTGGGTTGTTATGAAGTTTCTTTAGGGGATACAATAGGGGTTGGAACTAAATCTACTATGGAAGAATTATTTAAAGATCTTGAAAATTTGGTATCTGCTGATAAATTAGCGATACATTGTCATGATACCTATGGCCAAGCCCTTCCTAATATTTGTACTGCTTTAGATGTGGGTTAATATATCCGTATTTTTTTTTTTTNTTGTTTTTATTTAGTATGGTGTAAGCGTTGTTGATTCATCAGTATCTGGATTAGGGGGTTGCCCGTATGCCCGAGGAGCTTCTGGTAATGTAGCTACCGAAGATTTGGTTTATATGTTACAAGGAATGGGAATGGAGACAAATGTAGATTTGCAGAAACTTATCGAAGCAGGGAATTTTATTTGTGATATTATTAAGAAAACTACAGCATCTAAAGTTAATAAAGCTTTATTTAAACGTTTGTAAATAATTTTATATAAAATATACTTACACAAATTATGGAACATTTATTATATATTTGCAATAATTCATATATTTTATATATTATAATGTTGTTTTGAATGAATAAAAATTTATTTTGTAATAAACTTTGTTTTTATATAACAAAACCATAAATTAACTGGAGAAAAGATTTTTTAAACGCCATTAAAATGTAAATGACAAGCAGATTAGCAACAAAATTTAATGGTACCCCTTGAAAAATATCGATATTTATATTAATAATTATAAATATATTTAAATTATAATAATTAAATAGTTTAATTCGACTAATAGTAGTAAATATATATGAATGTCAATTTGCTATCTGTCAAATGACCAAAAAACAAAAGCTGCCTAATAATTGCCAGTCGCATATTTTTGGCTAAATTTATAACTGTTGAAAATTTTAAATAAAAAATCAATCGGTTAATTAAATGATATTTTGACTTTATATAATGAAAGCTTCTATTTACTTTTATCGTAATAATTTTTTATTTCATCGAATTACGTTAAGTATTATGAAT
>NEEE01001278.1:131736-153982 GCA_002278615.1 Pogonus chalceus
CTCGCAAACTCGTGCCGCTGAACACTCATCCGGGAACCTATCGTTCCCGCACTTGGTATGTAAATAACTATTTTTCCGTGGAAAATATTTTCAACTTATTTCAAACAAATTTTTTACTATATTTGCTGGTTAAAAACTATTATTATTTCGTTCAAAAATTCTACTATTTCACTAATAAGAATTAAAATGTATTGTTTTATTTCTGTTTTAAGTTTATTTTTGTCGCATATATTGTAAATAAAATAGAAAAATTCCAAGAAGTTATAGGTTAAATCGATAATTCAAATGAAAATAACAATAATATATAAATAATTAGTAAATAAGTATAGATATGTACCTAAACATGTCAAATATATATAAATCAATGTATAAATAGAAATTTTATTTAATTATTTATTTAAAATGGTTTTAACAACATTTAAGTAATTTGTCCTTTTCAAGTATTTAGATATTAATTTATATCTAATTTAATAGTTAGGTGAAAAGGCAATAAACGATAACAAATAGTATAAACATGTAATTAAACAATGTTTCTTATAAATTAATTACTTAAAACTAAGATATACATATAGCGTATTAACCAATGACAGGCTAATTAAATAATTAATAATAAAATGATTTGCTAATTTTTACGGAAACTGAATGATATATATTTTGTAATATACGTCTTGATTTTACTATTCTAAGTTATACTAAACTTTGGTTTCTACAATATTTTTTTTATTAATAAAATGATGAAATATAAATATTAATATTTTAACATTTTATTTATNAAATATATTATTATTTCTATATTATATTTGTTAGCTATATCAGTTTCCTTTCAAAATATGTATTTATTTATCTAAATAAATCCAATATTATTTATATTGCATTTATGATTATATTTTTAGGTTAAAATATTTTTCAATTATTACATATTACTGCCTGTCACTGTTACAAATATTTCTCACTCGCCCTGCATCCGTGTTAAGTACAAATTTTTCAGTCAATATATCAACACAGTATAAACTGTACATAATACAAAGATATTAATAAATAGTTTATGCTGTATAGATAATTTAAAATTCATGTAAAACATCTGTAAATATTTAAATATATCCAGATTAATCAATTTTTAAAAAAATACAAGTAAAATTGTACTTGTGTAAACTGCTTTTATAATTATATAGATAAACTGCCATGAAAATATTTTTTTTAAAATTTCGAAAATTAGTTACAAAGTTGTGCTTTGATTGAAAAAGGCACTAACCATTTTGGACGGATTAGGGAACGGCATTATCAGCCAATATTGACTAGACATTACACTGAGCAAGCATATTTAATATATTTCAACTTTTATTAAAAATGTTTTCCTATAAAATTTATTATTTGAATTATTTAGTGTTAACTGATAAATAGTTGGCGGTGTATTAAGTCACCAAAAAACAAAATATGAACATTTTTAAGAAAATTGATAATATATCTGAAATTTTTAACTCAAGTATAGTATTTAAAAGTAATTATAACTAATATTGTTGCTATTTATTAAAAATACGCCGCATATATTAATAATTGGACGTATAAAATTAATTAAACTAACTTATGAAGTAAGTGGTTTACAACAAAAAAGTGTTTATTTTTTTGAAATAAAAAAAAAGTTGTTGACAGTCTTTACTTATTGATAATTTTTACTGTTAAACAGTTTATTTACGGTAACTATTATTTATAATAATTTTACAATTGGTATAATAAGCACGACTAGCGATGCTAAATGTATATTTATATCTAATATTAATATTTGCGTACCAATTTCATTAAAATATTACTTATTACTAAGTCCTATTGTTTATAGCCAATTAGTTAAGTAGTTTTGCTATTTAAATAAATATTAAAATAGGACTATTTAAGCATGGTACATATTAGATATTTTTATACGATAATTTAATTTTATTTCTAGTTACTCCGTACATATTAACTTAATTTTTTTTTTCAAAAATATACTTGATAATATTTAAGTTATAATTTCGTATCTATGAAATAAAAATAAATTATCGATATAGTTAAGCGCTTATTTGAATTTTACTAAGTATATATTAACAATAAACATTTATTTTACATATAATAATATTAATTTGTTAAAAACTAAATCTAAGGTGATTATTTGAAGAAATGTTCAAAAATGACTTTTAATTTTTTTTTAATGTATGTTAGTGCTTAGTGACTTTATTTATTTGATAGTACTATTAAGTATTTTATTATACATAATTAAAATTTACCAATTACTAACAAATATTATAGTAACATTGTACTTTTGTACGTTTTGACTTGTAAAAATAATTAAATTATTGTTTTGCTTTTATTACGGGTATAAAGCGATTATAATTTGATAGTTATGTTATAAAATCGCTTGTTTTTATAAATATATTTTAGATTATTGTTAAATTCACTAACAATAGGTAACGTTCTAAATTGTTTTGTACATTTCCTTTGTTGTAAATGTTATGAATGAATGAAATTGTATATTGTGTGTTGGGAGTGCTGTAGCAGCAGAAAATTGAACAAACTATACCTGCATTAAACAATAATCGTTAAAATGTATTTAATAAAATCCCGTAAATGTACAATGTTTGAAATTTAAAAGACAGAAATGTACATATAAATTAAATTAAATTTAAAAAAAAGTGTTATGTACTATTGTACATAAAAAGCTGTATTTTTTTAAATTAGATATAGAATCACAGCATAACCGATACACCTGACAGTGATAAGGTATCAATATCAATATGAAATAATTTTTCCAGTCCTTTAAGTACGTTTTGAACCGTAATATAACGAATAAAATACACGACCTCATATTATGTACGAAACGTATAAGCAAGTACCAATAACTTTGGACTATTTCCAAAGTTATTTTGAAATACGCAGTTATACTGCGGTCATTATGAATTGAAAAATCACTGCATTCGTGCCTCTTGCAGTGTTGCTGCTTGCGCGGTTGCCGTTTGATATGACAAACCGGGAAAAGCACCCGCAGTTGCTGTTGGCAATGATGGTGTTTGTGGCAATGCTGCATAAGTATATGGCATATAGCTTGCTGCACCTGAAAAATCATTTCAAATTCAATTAATCTTATTTTTTAAACCTTTAATTTCACTAATATTAAAATATTGAAACGAGACATTCTCAAAATTTAAAAATAAACCAATTAAGGTAATCCCTTATACAGTCTAGAATCACCCTCTTAAAGAATTGTGGAATCCAAACTACACTACCGAAAACTCTAAACTACTTTTTTCAAACTTGGTGCCAGCCACTTTTTCTCGGGAACCATTCAATGAAAATTGCTTTTCTTTCAAACTTTCAAACCGCCATTTATGTAATTTTTTAATTTTCAAAAAATTCTTATGCTCACGATAGTCAATCTAATATAGTTTAAGGAAATCTAAACGTTTTTGTTGTACTTTGTTTAAGGAATGATCGCGACTGGCACCCATGGAGGTGCCTTTTTTTTGAGGTATCTGACGCCGAAGGCTACAACGGCTCCAAATATTAATATTTTTATTTGAAATTTTTTTGTAATAATATAATTGAAATACGTGCAATAATATAGTAAAAAACCCTAAATTATTCGATTGTTATTTAATATTTTAAAAAATTCCTGAATATCGCTGTTTTACAGCTGTCAGAGTGGGGTCCCCCTCCATAAAAGACATTCTCTACAATTCGACACAAATTTTAAGCAGATACTGTAAAATTTTTTTATTTTCATTTTAAAATATTTTACTAGTTGAAAAATTCGAATGAAAAAAAGTTCTCATTTTTGTTCAGATACTAATTATAACTCTAAGAAGTTTTAATCAAGATAATATAAGGGGCCTTCTCTTTAATATTTAAATTTATTTGTGCCTTACGTAAAACATATAAAAATTTAATAATTCAAACATGAATTTTATTATAAAAATTTAATGCAAATTTAACAAATATACAAAAAAAAATTGAAATATATTAAAAATATTTTTTAGTCTAAAAAGCCTTTTACTACAGGTCTGTAAATTTTTGTATTTATTTAATAGAGCCTTAAGTATAATATATAATAAACTTAATTTTATAAGAGAAATTATTCTTAATCTGTAATACTAAACAAGATATCTTGTTATACATATTAAAAAATATGCATAAAACCCTTTAATAAGTATTAAATTTAGTTGAAAAAACAAATTTAGGACCTTTAAATTCATTGTTTAAAAAAATTCAAAAAGGAAATTTTACATAAAGTCGTAAAATTTTTGATATTTGCGTAGCAACATAGAATGTGTTGTATTTTCTATATTTTATGTTATTAATAAGAGCGAGAGAGACAGAGCATTAGCGGGTTGCCTAAATACAACTTCTAAGGGGCAGTCATTCTCCATAAGCTGACGATTTTAACAGTTTTTTCTTATTATTGCCTTTACTGATTATTATATGACTTTCTTTTTTACGTACGTTTGATTGATAATACAAGAGACATATTGTATCAAATTTTGGTTGAAATTAATCAACCAGGAGTATTACTTTATTGGTGGGCCCTTTACGTTTTTTTCTCTATAACTTGTGTATACCTACATGAAATTTAATGAAATTTTAAAAATTAATTAATTATAAATTTATTTTTAATATTTTCAAATTTGGCTAAAATCAATCAACCCCTTATAACACTTTATAGGTGACCCTATTTATTTTTGTTTCTACTCAAGATTTATTGGACGGATTTAAATTAAATGTTAAAATTTATTATTTTTTAAACATATTTTTTAATATCTAACTTTTTTCTTAATATTTAAAATAAATTTAAATTTGTATAAAAAATTTAATTAAAACAAGGATAATCAATTTAAAAATGTAATAAAAAAATTACATTTATTTGATTTTCGTATATTTTATTAAATTTAACAAAATAAAAATATTATTTGAACATAGCTTCTGAATTTTATAGTCTATAGTTGTAAGTTGATGTGCCTTTATTTTTTATGATGAATTTATTTATTATTTAACTGAAAATAATTTTTTTAACACTTAAAAATAACTTTACAAAAATATAAATATATTATCCTGTGTATAAATATAATTTTATAGCCAGAAACTTAAACTTTTTTGAATAGCAATAAAGATATAAATTAAAATTAAGCTGTTATATCTACAAGTACAAGAACAAGTTTAAGTATAAAAGAAATTTTTGTCAGTTTTCATCAAATAAACATTTTTAAAATCAGTTTTCAGTTTTAATATAAATTAAATTCGAAATTACTAAATTTGCATTTCATAATTTTCAAACTTCAAAATTAAGTTCAGCAAAGTTCAAAGAGATGGCGGCATGCATTCTAAAATAATAACGTCTGACATTTGAAAATAAGGTTACAGGATAAATCATAATTTTTTGTTTGTGTACTCGTAAGTTTGAATAAAATTTGATAAAAGTTTTAATTTTAAGTTTATTTCAATCTATAAAAAAGTGAACAGTTGTTTGAAAGGTAAGATAAAGTATTTAGTTTTTATACTTTAAGTTTATACAATTATTTGTTGATATTAAAAANTATACATATTAAAAAATATGCATAAAACCCTTTAATAAGTATTAAATTTAGTTGAAAAAACAAATTTAGGACCTTTAAATTCATTGTTTAAAAAAATTCAAAAAGGAAATTTTACATAAAGTCGTAAAATTTTTGATATTTGCGTAGCAACATAGAATGTGTTGTATTTTCTATATTTTATGTTATTAATAAGAGCGAGAGAGACAGAGCATTAGCGGGTTGCCTAAATACAACTTCTAAGGGGCAGTCATTCTCCATAAGCTGACGATTTTAACAGTTTTTTCTTATTATTGCCTTTACTGATTATTATATGACTTTCTTTTTTACGTACGTTTGATTGATAATACAAGAGACATATTGTATCAAATTTTGGTTGAAATTAATCAACCAGGAGTATTACTTTATTGGTGGGCCCTTTACGTTTTTTTCTCTATAACTTGTGTATACCTACATGAAATTTAATGAAATTTTAAAAATTAATTAATTATAAATTTATTTTTAATATTTTCAAATTTGGCTAAAATCAATCAACCCCTTATAACACTTTATAGGTGACCCTATTTATTTTTGTTTCTACTCAAGATTTATTGGACGGATTTAAATTAAATGTTAAAATTTATTATTTTTTAAACATATTTTTTAATATCTAACTTTTTTCTTAATATTTAAAATAAATTTAAATTTGTATAAAAAATTTAATTAAAACAAGGATAATCAATTTAAAAATGTAATAAAAAAATTACATTTATTTGATTTTCGTATATTTTATTAAATTTAACAAAATAAAAATATTATTTGAACATAGCTTCTGAATTTTATAGTCTATAGTTGTAAGTTGATGTGCCTTTATTTTTTATGATGAATTTATTTATTATTTAACTGAAAATAATTTTTTTAACACTTAAAAATAACTTTACAAAAATATAAATATATTATCCTGTGTATAAATATAATTTTATAGCCAGAAACTTAAACTTTTTTGAATAGCAATAAAGATATAAATTAAAATTAAGCTGTTATATCTACAAGTACAAGAACAAGTTTAAGTATAAAAGAAATTTTTGTCAGTTTTCATCAAATAAACATTTTTAAAATCAGTTTTCAGTTTTAATATAAATTAAATTCGAAATTACTAAATTTGCATTTCATAATTTTCAAACTTCAAAATTAAGTTCAGCAAAGTTCAAAGAGATGGCGGCATGCATTCTAAAATAATAACGTCTGACATTTGAAAATAAGGTTACAGGATAAATCATAATTTTTTGTTTGTGTACTCGTAAGTTTGAATAAAATTTGATAAAAGTTTTAATTTTAAGTTTATTTCAATCTATAAAAAAGTGAACAGTTGTTTGAAAGGTAAGATAAAGTATTTAGTTTTTATACTTTAAGTTTATACAATTATTTGTTGATATTAAAAAATTTATTGACCCTAAAAAATTGTTTAAAATATGATTGTGATGTTTATTTTTATAAAGACTTTTTTTCGTATAACGTTAAGTGTTAAATGGTTAAAATAATAAGCAATGAAAGTGCATAAATATTATAGTTAAGTAAAAACATCAACATTAATTCTATAACATGCATTTTATGTTAAAGAAATATTTTTCCAATTATATTGTATAAGTATAAGATAATTTCAAAAAAGTTAATACAAGAATAAAGTTATTTCATCAGCCAATAAAATTTACCAAACATTTAATTAAAGCTTAAAAATATATATGTAGTATATTAACCTTGTTGCGGAAATCGAAAATAAACTTGAAAATCTATATAAATAACATTTTGAAGCAATTTTATGTGCAGTGATAATTTTAAAAATATCTATCGTATTTTACTGACAGAGAAATATATTAAATGACAAAAATTCTTTGATGTTCTTTAATAAATTATTTTAATTTATTACGTTTATTTTTAAATTTGAATTATTTTATTGTACATAAAATAATATTTTTAAATTTATATTAAATTGTTTTAAATATTTTATTATATATGGATTTAAATGTGTTAAAATTTTTATAGNTAGTGAATATTGCGCGTTAATAGTTATTTAAGAAATCAAGAAAAACACAATATTTTTTATTTAAGTTTGACTTTATGCTTTTAATATAAATTATTAACATTTATATTATAATTTCAAAAATTATTTTATATAAATATAGAGGTATTATCTTTTAGTTTAAATGATTAATTTTGAATCTCTTACAACGCGAAGCAACAATAGCGACAGACTTCTTATAACACGGTTTTTTTTGTGACAACATTTTGTACTTCCAGATATTTTGCGTATATTCAACTTTAAGGAGCATTTACTTAATTTTCAATGAAAAAATCGATTTATTTCTTTCATTTTTCGATTCCCTATATTGTCTGAATTATGCCTGTAAAATGCAGTAATGCTTTCCTGGGGGTTCGCGGTGGTTTGCGCGAACCCTTTGACGTAAATGCTATGGTTCGCGCGAACCCCTTATTAATAAAAAAAATACTTTCGTTTTTTATGATTATCGGTGATTTTCGACGACTCTTTCGATTTTTAACTTTTTTTTTTCAAATATCTTTTATATTTTTATATTTAAAAAATATTCTCTGCGAACCCCCTGGTAAAATTTTGGGAAAGCATCACTGGTAAAACGGTTTGCACTTATTTCGTGATTGAGGGTCACGGTCTTGCGTCTGATGTTAAACTTTTGTCAAACTTTAAATCGAAATGACATTTTTCGAATTGGGTGGGAGCAGAACTCAAAAACTACTGAACCGATTTTGATCTGAGTTATTTTGTTTTAAAGGAGACAAAATTTATTAGAGCTTATACTAGAATCATCCATTTCTATGATCATTTAAAAAAAACTCAGGCATTTGAAAGTCTAAAAAAGTGGTCTTTTTCATGTGGCTGCCATTTTGTGATTTTTGAACAATTTGACCTCAAAGTAGCACAAGCTCCAGATAATTTTATTTAGATTTTAGTTTTCTTAGCCGATTTTGTTACGGATGACGGGTACGATCTGTGCGCTCCCGCCCGTGTACAAACGTCCACACACTTAGGGGGTGCTACAGATTTGACAGGGACTTGAAAAAATTCAGATAGATACTCAAAACATTATTAAATAATATGCTAATCCTGCAAAAAATTCACAAAAACACGTTTTTTAGTTTTAAAATAAGTAAATGCTCCCTTAAATACTTCAAATAGATCGTTGGATAAAAAAATAAATGTTACATACCTGTAGCTCCGGTATACGGATACGCTTCAAATCCGTTAGCATATTGGCTAGGATACGTAGCTGCAGCAGCTGCAGCTGCGGCGGCTGCATTTTGATATTCATAGAACTGTGTAGTAGCTGCTGCTACAGCAGCAGCGTGCGTTAGTTGTGTGGCTGGTAATGGCATGATACTACCTGGCGTGGTAGCTGCTAGGTATGGTGATTGGTATACGTACCCAGGGGGTACCCTGTAAAAAAATATCAGCAAAATGATTAGAAATAAATAAATTACGAAATATTTCATAAATTATTTTACTACAAAATTATCTTCATACCAGGCAAAATATACCACATGATCATATAAAAATTTTAATTGTATATTGTGCTAAAATGGGTGCAGATACTACTTTTGTTTTTAAACTAATTCAAATTTCTTTTTTTATCAAATTCTGTTATATATAGAAAGATAAATGTATCTAAGGTTTATTTCAACGAAAATTTATATATTTTAAAAGCTTCACGAATTATTCTAGCATTTAATCTTGTTGCGCATATAAGTATATAGGTTTCTTTTAAATTATTAATTAATTTGCCATGGCCTTCTATTTTATTTTATAAAGAATATTCATTCAAATAGAATCAAATATTTAAATAAAAATAAATTTTATTGCATTTTCTTTAACAATATCTGCAATAAAATAGCTAGCCATGAATTTCGTGAGTTGTGTTTTGTTTTCAATAACAATTATATTAACTGTCATTACAGTTATAATAAAATAGAGTGTAATTAAATAAATTTGTACAAATCCATTTTATAAATTAGTTACATATTTTATTTACTTACTAATATTTAATAATAAAAGTTTAAAGGTCAATATTGAAATCAATCAATTAAACAAATTAAAAAACAATTTTATAACAATTAATATAATTGTTTTGTTCTATTAAATAATATTATTAAGTAAATGTATGTTATGTAAGAAAATGTATCTTTTTTTTTCTTACGAAAAGAGGATTCTCATAAATAATTTTTTATTCTTTTGAGGCGTTTATCGATTTGTTTGCAAATGGTTTATGTTATATTATTTGCGTGATAAGCTTTACGAGTAGGTAGGTGTCGTAGAATAGCTAAATTATGCGACGGTATTACGAAATATTAATTTCTGAAAGTACATCCTTGAAATTTGTAATTTCATTAAAATAAATAAATATTTTTCAAAGCAATAAAATAAATAATTTCCCTTTGAAAATAATTGAATACAATACAAGATTGGAATCTTTATTTTTATAGGGCTGTAAAATGATATAAATGGTTTTTTTTTTTAAATTATTTAATGATTCAAGGAAATAAAAATGAAAATATTTTATANTAATTATTTTTATCTTGAAATATCGATATTTCTGAAATGTTATTCTCATTTTTAATGCATTGTTATTATTTAAGTTTTATTTTATTTATAAAACATTGCTTTGAAATAATTTTTTACGTTTAGTCGTATAGTCGTCGCCACGAAACAATGTAATTGCGTAATCTTTGTACGTTTACATGGTTCTGTGTTCCGAAAAAGCCGTTGTTATTATATCATGAACGCTTTGGAAAGAAGTAATTAATGTAAATAAAACCTGCGAACACTACATAAATAATTTTACGTATTAAGTTACGACGTACTTCACAATATTGAAAAGTATATCAACTAAGCTTTAGGAAAATAATTTAATAATTGTATAAAGTATTTTCTCTAATTTTATAACGAATTCATATAATTCTTGCATAATTTTCAATAATAAAATGATAATGTGCATCTGTGCAGTATTATTATACACTAGTGTTTATTAAGGTAATATTATATAATAACGCGTAGCCTCAAAGTTTTGACATGTAGTATCTATTTTTTAATTATTAAAATACATATCTGTCAAAGTGTTTTTATGTTATATTTTTTTAAATTCAACTTAATTTATAGTATTAGAGAAAATATAGTCTGCAATATGTTTGGAATGGCTATTCTGCACTCGTGAAACCGTAACAATCGAGCCGAATTATGTCTTATTCCAAACTTATTGTAGAATATATTTAAAACTTCAACGCCATTTCTTGTTTAGAAAAAAATGAATAAAAAACAAAAACAAAACAACAGCTAACTACGATAAAAGTTTTTATATTTTTATCTTTTGAGGAAGTGCTAATTTTGATTTAATTAATTATAAACTGTATCTAAATGTTTATTTATAAATATTAAACTATAATTATATAATAAAACAAATGATTGTTAAATTAATATTGTGTTGAAAAAAAAATACTATTTTTACTCCGTAATTTTTCAACAAATATATTATTTTTATCGTTTTTATCTTCCGTTCATTTATAAAGAAGTATCTGACGTTTAAAAAACCCCCACTTTATGACGTAAAGGGTGTTTAAGTTAAGAAGGGTAAAAATTGTACGTTCTATTTTCCTAGTTGTCGTTATTACGCGAACTAATCTACGAATTTTATCTATTCACTACTTTAGCTATATTAACATACATTATTGATGACTTTTGTTACAATGGTAAATTTTCCACGTAGTGTGTTGCTTTTATACAAAATCAACTGCTAAATATATTTCGCATTTGTTTTTGTCATAGCTGTGTAGATATTTTGTTGTTGTTCGTATTGAATAGAATAAAAGTATTTAAAGTCTTACTGTCAATAAATTCTATAATTATAAATAAACTAATGAAAATCTATGTTATTTACGTATATACAGATTGCTTTGGATTTTATCTGACTTAATTTGTTTTAAATTATTTTTATGTTGTATATGACAGTAAATTATAAAATTATTTATTAAAGTGTTTAATTTTTCTTGTAATATTTTAAACGAAAATAGATTTCCAGGTATTTTGTTTTCAAATTTAGATAGCTATGGATTTAGTAAGATTCTTTTGTTTTCAGTTGATGTTTCTTTATTGTAAAATATTCACAAGAAAATAGATAGTCATGAATTTTGTGAGGTTTTTGTTTATAATTATTATTCAATTGTTATTATTGTTAGATTTACGAATGTTTATTATTATTAAGTAAAATATTATTGGTAAATAGATAGCCATGAATTTTGTAGCATGTTTTTATTTTAACTGTCATAATATTTTCTATTTCTCTTATAAAATATTTACAAGTTAATAGATAGCCATGAATTTTATGAAGTTTTTTGTTTTTAATTATTATTAAACTGCTAGATTTTGCAATATTTATAAGTATATAATGCATTTTTTTGTGTATATTTACAAAGAAAACTGAATGAAAAATATCCGAAATCTAAATTTAAATATTAATCAAAACTAAACTGGCATACACTGTCATTTTAATGTCAAGAAAAACAGTTGTACTTAACGTGTAATAATAACTAAAACTGAAATACGATTTTATAAATAATTATTTTAATTACTCAATGTTGGCATCTGTGGAGCATTTACCAGTTTAAAATAAATCTTTTTGTCTTATGTTCGAGGAAAGTTATTTTAAGAAGGACACTATTTATTTTTTATTTTTTTATAAAATTCATGCCATAAACAACAATACTTTGTTTAGTTAAATATTTTTCGAAAAATAACTAATTAGTAAACTAATTTGGTATGATTACAATAAAAGGTACAAAATGGATTTGTGTTTATTTTATTTGTGTGTGTGTGTGTTAACACATATATGCCATGTGTGGCATAAAGATACATATATTTCCCCCTTCCGCCTTGTAGCTTTTGTTCGTTATTATATTAGGCTCATCAATCAAAGCAAGGTTATTACTGAATATATTTTTTAGTTGTTGATGTATTAATATTGTCGTTAAGAGAACATAAAATGAATTATTTTGATTTAGATTTAATAATTTAATGATTTCCCCTCTACGCATTTTTTTTTTTATTATTTAGATCAATAAAAATTAAAAATACTTTTCTAATTTATTTATGAAAAATATTTGAAGGATAAAATTTAAATTTAATAAATTATATTCATGTTCAAACAAGTTATTTATTAATTTTGCGATATTTTTACAGCTGATGTGTTTTGTTTTACGGTTTTACGACAAAAAAATAAATATAAAAAATAAAAACATATCATAATAATGGCTAACTATGATTAATGTTTTAATACAGCAATTTAAATTGCTATTAAGATTTATATATATTTTAATAGCTTCACGGACTGTTCGAACATTTAAGATCTTAGTAAATTATTATAAGAATTAATATTTAAAATATTGTTTTATTTATAAATTAAATTTGTCTTAAATAAATGCCAAATATTTAAAAAAATTTAAAATAAGAAATAAAAATATAATATATTGTGCTTTTTTAAGTGTTTCTTTAAAATTATGATTCAATTGTTTTATTTTCGAGTGTGATATTTTCCGGAAATAAATGAATATGAAATTGCATTATGATAAAAAACAAAAGAATTCATTTAAATAAAATATTCAGCTTAAATATTGTATATATTGCAGTATAAAAATGTGTAGGTACTATAATCGATAAATTGACATTGAGGTTAAAATTGAAATCTACTGGTTTAACGATTGGCGAAGGCGTGTTCACACGGATAACACATTCTCATTGGATAATCTCTAGTGAACGTTGCGCAAATCCAATCCAGGTTGTATTTAGGCCGAACAGCGCACTGTCAGGCTACCACCCCTGCGGGGCTATACAACTTTTACTATATCTGTACTGCACAGTGGGCAGTGCCCACTGATTCTACGTCCCCCCGGATTACTTCTTACACTTGTATTCTATTTATCTGTCCATGACTTACTTAGATTTTATAGTTTTATAGTTTGTTTTACTTGCCGTATAAATTTATATTAAATATTTCATTACTTTTGTTACAAATGCAAACATTTTATAAATAAGATCTTTGTTTGCGTCACTGATTGTATTAATTTTTTTTTTTTTTTATATAGAACTTATTTTACATCGGCATATTATTAATTTTATGAGTCATTGGTTTTATGTAGTTAATAAATTAACAAAGAAGGATATTTTTTTGTATTTTTAAAACAATTTAAATTAAAATATTAATAAATAAAAGTTAAGGAAGGGTTTTAATTACTTTTTAGGACGCAACTTATGCGTCATTGGTTTTACCAAAAGGTTATAAATAATAATTTTGCATTTAAGATATTGTGTGGTTCTTAAAAAATACATGAATAAATAATTATTCAAAAATTTTTGATCCAATTTTAATTATGTTAGAGGACGCAACTTATGCGTCAATGACATTGACAAATATGAGTTTTTAATGTGGTACTACAAAAATTATATATAAGACGCAGCAGATGCGTCTTTGATTATATTTAATAAATATTAATAAGTTGAGAAATTTAAATTATATAAATTCTGAATATATGATCCTAAAAATTTGTGGCATAGAAATAGTTTAAATCTAATAAATTAGAATTTCGAAAGTTAAATTTTTAAAAACAAATGAAATATATATTTTTTATAATTAAATTAAAAATTAATTTAATATTTAAAGTCTCCGTGTGATTGTAAGAAAGGTCGTTGTATATTTGTGAAAAAGAGACAGAAAAAATCACCATTATTAAATATTTTATAAAATTAACCACAAAGAAACAGAATAATAAGAAACAAAAAAAAAACCAAAATGACTATGAATGATTATTTATTGGTCAAGGTAAACCTAACCTAAAAACGTGTACATTTAAAATAATTGCTTTCAGTTCAAATATTAAACATAATTTTGCGTTCTATTGACCCTGCTTGTTCTAACCTACAATAATATCACCTACTTTTTATAAGAATATGTAACACGTTGTATATACATTGCAATAACTACAATTATAATTTTGTAAATCGATTGTCGCTATTAGAATTAACTTATTTTACTGTTGAAACGTAAAAGGGCACGAAATTTGAGGTTTTCAGAAGTAATACGATAATAGTACTTTAAAGAAATAGTTATTATATATTCAGATTATTTCTATTTTCAATAAATTTGATTTTATGTTGCGAAAAATATATTTTATAAATCATACATTGCTCAAAATAATTAGAAAATACTATGTCAAAATGTTAATACAAATATTTCAATGGTTTCAACTTGTTTGTACACAATCGACACGATTGGACTTGTTAGAGCGTACCGCACCAGTAATCAGTTATGGCATAACGTTTCATTTGTTATTATTCGTTATTCATTTTTTTTGTATGTATAGCAATTGTTTTCAGTATTATACTTTATATTGATGTGTTTAACCATTTATTTTGAGCAATATATGTATATATTTGTATTCGATAAATATTTATAAATTTCAAGAAAATTGCACTTTATATTTGAAGAAAAAATAACGTAACTAATAATTAATGAATACAATACTTTAATAAAATAACAGAAAACAGCAAACATTATTTCTACACCAGTAAAAGGTTATGTACAGAACACCCGAGCACAGATGTTGCTTACTACATGTTTTTTTAACAGTGAAAAGAAAAAAAAAAGGTTTTTAGATAAAGCTATTTGCAAAAAGATCAGTGTATTTATACGTCTGATATATCTATTATTGAAGCATTTATTTATTATTTTTTTTTTAAACTTAAATGTAAGGTTATAAGTACAAAATTTTATTAGAAAACTTAGTTTTTAAATGTTAACCAAGTTTTTTAATAAAATTACATTAATTTGCTTCGATAACAAATAAATCAGCTGTACGGATCTAATTAACCATATAACATATCAATCAAAAGACGTCTTAAAACTATTTGTCTTATTGTTACAAGAAATAATGTCTTCATTAACTATAACATCAAATTACTGACTCCGTCATATAATTAAATTATATATGATATACCTTAGACTATTGAGAATATATTTATGAAGATGTTACACTTAAAAAAAAAANTTTGTAAATGATTAATTAATTATAATACTTTTATATTCAAAGTAGATAACTAAAAATAATTATAAGAAGATATGAAGATGTTATAATATAATCAAATGCGAAAATTTTAGAGTAATATTTTAATTTGAAATTAAGTTCTATAAATTTCAATATATTTTTGTTGATAGTTGAATTGTTTTAAAAACATTTATTTTAGTATTGTTTAAAAATAATTTGTTGAGAATTCTGTTAACAGTTAATTTTCTATTTTCATTATTTTTGTTTATTTAACAACTAATAAATTAAAATTTAGAATTAATTATAGTTTATAGAAACTATTTTAAAGAAATTCAGTAAATTGTTAATTAATTTTAATATTTTCTTTTAAATTTAAAATAATTATAAAAAAAAAAATATTTCAATATTCAAAGTGGATACTTTAAAATATATTTTTATAGCTTCACGTATCATTCAAGCATTAAAGTATTATATTTGTATATAGTTTTTTTAGGTAACAATAAATAAAAATAATATCTACTATAGATAGTCTTGGATATGTTCCGTTTATGGACTAATAAATGTATAGGATATAAAAGACGTCTTTTGATAATTTTATGTTATATTAGTTGGTAATAGAACAACGTGGACACAAGCATACAACATACACACAGCAAGAACACTCGAAAATAAATAAAAACCGATTTTCTGTTACCTACGGCACGGCAATTCAATGTGTTTTACCACCACCATTAAAAAAAGAGCATGGACAAAATTCACGGCCCTACCAAGTTTTTCGCAGTGCGCTATTTCATTACTTTTCTACTTATAAATTCACATAAATTTTTGATAACTAAAACTTACATTCAAAAAAACTACATTTTTTATTTCGTTATCTTAAGAGTATTATTTTGTTTTTGTTTGTTTTTACTATTAAAATTTACTATACATTGTTTTTATTTTATTAAAAAATAAATAATTATCGATAATTTCTTCATAATTATTTGATTAAGGCTACATTTAGAAGCTACTTTCAAATTATTTTATGAGTATTAACTTCTAAAATACTAAATTTTCTTATGACCTTAAAAACTTTTAATTTTGTTAAATATTTGTAAATTATTAAATTTATTTCATAATATTAGTCAAATTTTTTATATATTTGTTGACAATGATTTTAATTAGCAGCTTTTTTTAATATTTAAAAAAAAAATACATTTTCTTATGTCCTTAAAAAATTTTAAAAGAAAAATATATCGTCTTGTTAAATATTTGACTAATATCATTAAATTTATTTCATAATATAAGTCAAATTTTTATGTATTTGTTGACAATTATTTAATTAAGGCTACATTTAGCAGCTTTTTTTAATATTCTAAAATACTACATTTTCTTTCGCCCTTAAGAAATTTTAGAAATGTTAAATATTTTTAAACATTTTAAATTTTTTACATAGTATTAGTCAATTTTTATATATTTGTTGATAATTATTTAATGAAGGCTACATTTAGCAGCTTTTTTTAAATATTCTAAAATGGTACATTTTCTTATACCCTTAATAATTTTCAAAAGTAAAACATATCGTCTTATTGGAAATTTGTAAATTATTAAATTTGTTTCATAATATTGGTCAATGTTTTCGAAATTTTTAATTAGTTTTCCAAAAAATAATTTAATTTCGTTAATAATAAATTTACAAAATATAGTAAATAATGATATATTTAATAAAAAATATTTCGTAATAATACACAAGTAAAATTAATTTAATTTATTTATAATATTTAAATTGACTTTAAATTATATAAAATTAGTAAAGAAATATAAAGTGATAACCAAACTGTAATATAATAATAAATAATTAAATGTTTACATAAAATTAATGAAACGTTTTATATTTACGAATAATTATTTATTTACTCAAAAATTTATGTAGTTACCATTTATATAAAAATATAAAATACAACATAAACCTTTAGGCGACGTTTTAAACATCATATTAACAACGTAATAATAACATCACCTAAAAATACATCAGTTAAATGTTAGCGAATGTTATAAAAACTTCAAAAAATCACGCACTGAGAACCACTCTGTAAGGTCAAATTTATTGAAACCTACTAAATACTTAGGTAAATGTACTTCACTCTAAAAAAAATTCAAAACCACACCTTATGACATTAAGAACGTGTGAGTAGTAGTAAAGAAACAACATCCAAAAACGTCTTTTATCAACAAAAGGAAACCAATTCCTTTCCATTATAAAAAAACGTTTTTTTCATTTATTACGTTATATTTGCTTTTTTACACCTTTTAATGCAGAAACTAAAAAGGAAAGGAGATATTTTAATATAGAATAAATCAAATATATAAAAATGGTTTTTTTTTTTTTTTTGAATTTTTAATAAATAACCTAACTTAATTGATGCAAGTTGTAACAACATAGTTTAGAGGTTAGAATTTTGACGTTTAATGAGATTCAAGGATGTGTGCGAATATTAATATTAGTAATAAGTGTGAAAGTAAAAAGAAACAATAGAATAGTGGAGTAAATGAGCAAATAAAACGTAAAAAAGGTAGAGTCAGCATAAAAATAAAAGAAAACCTCACAGCAAACATTAAATGACAACAAATATCACCGAGTGTGCACCTTGCCAGGTGTTCGCTGGCCGGCACAGCAACGCCAACGGCATCATCACCCTTCATCATCATGATCATCTCGAGCATCATTTTGCGATTGCGAGCGATCCAGCGATTGCTTGCTTTGCTTTGATTGTGCCCGTGCCGTACTGCCGTGCGTGTTTGTATTTTTTTTTTTTTTAATTGTTTTATTTTGTTAGGTTGATAGTACTAACGTTTTGACGTTAGACACGGTCGTTTGACATTTCAGAAGATGTTTTTGAGTTTTGAGTTCTTCATTGTGTTTTCTGCCTTCCCTAAGATTGCAGCAAGTTAAGTTATTACATTTTTATTACCATACGACATAAGTGCTATGTGTAATATTGATAAATAGCTCTCAAAATCAATTAGGGAACTCTATACTTGGAACATCTTTATTTTAAAAAATAACCGCTTGTAATCTTTACTTGTCAATCACTAGATGTCGCTACTACACTTCGATAACATATTACTGAAATTGAAGTAACGTATATTTCATAAATTTTTAAGTGTTATTTGTTTATCAAGAAACATCGGGCTGCAGAAAACAAAAGCTAATATATTTTTATCATTTATATACTCTTTATCATATTCTTTATGTATTACCATACATATTTCTTATTATAATGTATGATGATTTGTATGAAATAACCAAATTTTGAATTGATATTACATTTTGTATATACGCCATCATTTGTTTTAAAAATACAAATTTATTCAGGTAATATTATAATTCTTGTATAAACAAGATATTATTAAATATAAAAATGGTCCAAGATTATAAAAGCATCCCTATATAGTTTAAAAGTGTAATAATTTAAAGGTTATAAAAGAAATAACTGAAAATAATTCAGTTGTTTTGTTTTTCATTTGTTTAAAAAATTGAACATCATTATTTTGTAGTTAGGAATAGTTTTTATTTAATTTATATATGAACAACATATTCAGTAAGATTGTAAATTTATATTTGTGTTTAATGATGTTTATAGTAATTGAATAAATATGTAATATTACGACCGTGTCTATAAAATGTATAAAAATCTGACTTATAGAATAAAACATGCGCACATCACACACACAACACGCCCGCGCGCAAAAAAAGTTAAACATAAACAAAAGAAAGTCACGCAACGGCACTCTACGATATAAATAATAGATTTTTACATTTTGTGTTTTGGATAAAAGCACATGGATATTCCACGAATTATTGGGTCTCCGCTCAGTTTTTGCTGCACTGCAAAATGATCGAGAATACCATATAAAAATGGGTGATTTGCGCATTTTCACTATTTAGACAGCTAATTAATTTCTTTTGTTTTTTTTAAATTTTTAATGGAATAAATTTGGGGTAAAAAAATATATATTTGTGTGAATATGTTTTTTTTTTACTAAATTAATGCCAAATGAGTACGTATCTTGTTTTAACCTGCAATTGCAGGATAAAACTTGAGTATGTAATATCTCTGAAGTTATAAACGTACTCAAATACATTTTATCAATAAACAAAATTTGAAAAATTATTAATAAATTTTAAAATAAATATGAGGTAATTTTTTTTTCGTTTAAAATTAAATAGTTTTTAATTACCTTCATCAAAAGATTGTTGTATTAATTAATAGCGCATTATAGGTGAAAATCGCGTTTTTTTTTACTTTGTACTTACCCATATTGCCCAGGAAGTAAAGTAGGGTAACCAGTTCGAATTCCAGCGAAGGGAAAACCTAAAAAATAAAGAATACGATATAGTACGTTCAATATTTTGTTTCAAACTTGACCTTCAAATAAAAACAGTTTTATAACTATTTGATTTGTTTAAAATATTTTTTATTCTGTAAATAATTAAATTGATTTCCAGTTACTTGTAAGAAACTATATTTAACTTTTAAAGTAATAAAAAGTAAGTTAAAATTAATGGAAATACTAATGATGAAATGTCACTATCAAAGCTTTTATTATTTTAGTTTAACCTATATTTTTTTATTAATGGCTTATCTATTAAAATAAAAGTTTTTTTCAATTCATTAAAAAAATGTTTCTTCAAATTGATTTTTAAATAAAAACTAGTAACGTATGAAGTTAAAATCATTAAATAATATCTAAAATGTTTATAATAAAATGTATTAATTTCAATTTCTTAAAATATTATTTTGGAATCATCATTTTCAAAGAATTATTTCTGATTCATTTATAAGAATAACTTATTTTCTTAATACAACTGCATTTATTAAATAGTAAGGTTTTGTATTATTATAAATTTAAATGAAATATTCATAGCTAAAAATTATTGGGGTTTATATATATACAGTTCACATTTAATCATTAATTAGATTTCTAAGAATGGTGTTATAATTTAATACAGTGGTCTTAAAACTTTTTTTAATCAATTTAATAATATTAAAACTATGTTATATATTTGAATATATTGAAATAAATATTAATTTTCAAACTGCGTAAGATAATTTTTGGTTTTTTAAGTGGGCATTAACTTATTTTTCGATAAAAAATCAATTTTTTTTCTGACATTTTTCGATTCCTTATATTATCTAAATTATCCCTGCAAAACGGTTTGCATAAACTCGATGCCATTGCGCACTTATTTTGTGTTCGAGCGTCACGGTCGCGTCTGATGTTAAACTTTCGACAAACTTTAAACGCGTTTCTTGAAATGAGATTTTTAGAACCGGGCGCGAGCAGAACTCAAAAACTACCGAACCGATTAAGATTTGATTTGTTTTATTTTAAAGAATACGATATTTATTGGGGTTTGTGCTAGAATCAACCATTTTTATGATCATTTAAAAAAATCAGGCACTTAGAAGTCTAAAAAAATGGTCAAAAATTTAACAATTTTGCAGGTGCCTGCCATTTTTAAAATTTTCAACAATTTGAATTCAAAGTAGCACAAGGTCTAGAGAATTTTATATATTATTTAGTTTTCTTAGCCAATTTTGTTATGAATGACCGTCCGCTTCCGCCAGTGTACAAATGCTCGGCCTGCAATGCTCGGACGTCCACCCACCTAGGGGGTGCTATAGCTTTGACAAAGACATGAAAAAATTCAGAAAGATACTCAAAACGTCATTAAATAAGATGCCGAAAATCCGAAGTTTATACTTTTATTAATTTCCTGAAAAAATTCCCAAAAAAACATTTTTTTTAGGCTTAAAATAACTAAATACCCCCTTAATAATTATTAATTTTAATAATAGGAATAAATTTATCAAAGCAATCTATAAGATAAAACTAAAAAAATGATTGTCCTTAATTAAGTCTATAAGAGTAATAAAGATAGTTAAAGTGCGTGTATAAATCGTCTTAATAATTAAGATTAAAAAAAAGTAAACGTGTCACGCAGACAAAACCACAATCAATCGTGAATAGTTAAAAAGAAGTATATAATAAAAGTGGTGGGATAGGAAGGCAAAGGTGCAATATTAGTGATTACTAGGGTCGCCCGACTGATTACACTTTACACCCCTAACGTGAACGCAAGCGCCGGACTTCCGGCGTTGCTTGGCCATTTCCGGTACGCGGAAATGCACCATATGTAGTAGTTACCGAACCGGTGATTCAATTAATCGGCCCATAATTCATAACTGCTTGGTTACTTAGCGGGTACATACTCGTTTATTACTGATTTCTCATTTGTTTATTTGCATTTTGAAGTTTTATTATTCAATATAGTCAATTTTTTTCTAATTATACCTATATTATATATCGAATGAAATGTAATTTTACAGCGAAAATAGTTTCGAGCAACGAATTTTTATATTTCTTAGATATTCGTTTGAAATTAAATTGTTAAATACCTGAAATAAATATCGTTTTTTGTTTTCGAGATATTTACAGAATTATAAAATGTTATAAATCTACTAAAAACATACTTTTTTTTGAAAATTTTTATACTACTAATTATATATTAAATAATGTAAAATTTTTCGATATAATCGCAAAATTGTAAATCG
>NEEE01001278.1:210200-221042 GCA_002278615.1 Pogonus chalceus
TTATGAAATATTAATTTTTTATTTTATTTATATATTAAAGAGAATTTAAATTTTTACATATTTTTTTCCGAACGTTATTGATAATCAAAAATTTCCAATTATTGGAAATTTTTTATTTTCAATAACGTTCGAAAAAAATATGAAAATATGTAAAATTAAATCAAAAGTTTTAATAATAAATAAAATGGGGCCTTTAAAACTTAAAAATGAAATAAACATACAAATTTTTGGAATCTTAACTTGAAAATATTTTATCTTTAAGTTGGAATTATATATATTTTTTGTGGAAGTATTTATAGTATATTTTTACTTATTATATTAAATACAATTACAAAATTGGACATATTTATCATAAAAATAGAAGGATTTACTTTAAAATGATCGATTTTTAAGAAAATAAAAAAACTATATACATATATTTAACAATTAACAAAATAACAACATTTGAAAGGATTAAAATTCAGTTTTTAAAATGGATTGAAGAACTATTTGATCTTTGCAGTAAAAGTATTTATAATGTTTTGAATGAAACTTGGGACTTATAAATCATATAAATTGCAAAAAAATATCAATCTGATGATATTTTATTAATATATTTTTAAAATATCTGCTTTTAAAAAATGTGGTTTTGAGAAAAACGCGTTTAAAGTTTTCGGTATTGTAGTTAACGTATTGTACAGTCTTCACAATTCTTCTTGTATCGTTCCAATAATTTCGAATATCATTAAACCCTTATAGAGGGTTATTCTAGACAGTATAAGCAATAGATTTATGCAAAAAATAAAATAAATTTTTTTGAAACCTTTAGAGTGGGGGTCCCCCCATAAAGTTTTACTTTAGTATCACTTAAGAGCATTTAAGTTTGCTATATAAATAATAATAATTGTAAACTATAGCTATTTTGGGATATAATGCTTGAAATTATAAATAAATGAAAAATATATTTTTTTTATAAATATTCAAAAAAACTTGAATGAAAATCATGGTATTATTTAACATATAGATATGGTAGCTAATTCTTCATAGCTTCCTTTAATAAAATCTGAAATTCCATAAATTTTTCTGAGAAAGTTGCAATTTTTGAACATATTAAATTAATGACCTATCCTATAAGATCTTTTTAAGATGGCTTTGCTTTTGTGAAATTGTTAATGTTTTACGCTTTTCATAGTTTTTAACGCTTTTAAATAATTATACATCCTATAAAGAGATTAAAATTGTAGATTCAGCATGTCGCTATCCAGGAGGCAATAATATAACATGCAATTTACACGAATCAATAAATTTATCAATATATACAATATCAATAACCGTAGTGTTATTAATTTTCGCATCAATATGTACATTTTTATTAGCTTTCTTCATACACAACGAAGATATTTATAAAGTACAAGATTACATGGATATTGTAACAACAAATAAAAAATCTGACGTAAACGTACGTACAGAAATGCAAACGTTACAACAACGACCAACAGAAATTTTAGAAACAACCGCAATGCTTCCAAACTCTCAAACTGACAATGAGAATCGTACAACGAATCAAAGATTAAGTGTCGTTGAAGCTGATGTACATATAATACAACCAAATCAAAATAATCGTAATGAAATTGATGAAGTAGATGATAAAAATAATATTCGAACGAAATCATTAATTGAGACATCAATGTAAATAGAATTTTTAAACAATGACAAATAGGTTTCATTATAAATGTAAGAATAGAAACGTTAAATTATTGTTAAGTTTGTAAATATATAATGACATTTTTAATGATAATCATCACATATATGCATAAATATATAATTATACACAAAAAAATCTACATCATTTCATTGTAAAATATTTACAATTTATTGTAAATTAACATATATACAAGTACAATTAATAAAATACTATCTAACTAAATTATAATAACAATAAACAAATACTTTATAGTACGGAAAATAAAATAAAAAACTATTAATACCTCTAAATGTTATATTATTATAGTTGTCGGCACGAAACAATGTAATTATGTAATCATTGTACGTTTACATTACCAATGTACACTGTGTATATAGTTTTTCGAATAAAGTTGCGACGTACTTCACATGATTAAGAAGTATGCCTACTAAGTTTTAAGAAGATGAAAAAGATAATAACGTATGTCGGAATATCTGCTTATTATTATGTAATTACATTGATTCCTGGCGACGACAATAGGTTCAAATGCGTGCAATAATAAAAAGGAATGTACCCTTATTTTATTCTATTTTTATATTTTATCCATAGATTGGTTTTATTTTCAATTGATACGGGGTTTATAAGGGTAAATAAATATATATTTAATTTTTATACCCTTTTCTGCAATATGTAACTATGGTATATTATTTTGTTCTGTGTATTATAAAATTTTTATTTGTTTATTTAAAATTAATTTAAATACAGATCTTTTAAAAAATGCGCCATTCATTATTTCGGAAGCATCATTTTTTTTTTAATTTTCTTAAAAAGAGGCATAACTTAAAATTAAAAAAAAAAAAAAGTTTTATATTTTTAAACTACAATGTTTAATATGAAAGTCTCTAAAGTCTCGTAATAAAAAAAAATTGAAATTTAATTTTAATGAAAATATATTTTAATTAATTACCCTGGAAATGAAATTAAACTAATAAATAATAATTTATGTAAAAATATTCAAAATTAAAAATATTTTCTTAGTTTTTTTTTAATTGGTTTTTTATTTTGCTATAAATTAAATGATGAAANTTTGATTGATTTTTAATATATTGTTTATTTTGGTATATAATCTATTATATCTTTTAAATATTCAAATAATCTAAAGATAGTATTAATAATGTTGTTTTTAATATATTTATTTATTGATTCACACACACACAGAACAAAATGTTATATTTCTATAAGAAATAATAGTCTAAATTTCACTAATTAAGCATTAATAGTTCAAACTAAATTCAATTTACAAATTTAGATATAGCTTGAAACTAAATTATTTTCCATACTATGTACTGTTATTTTTTTTGTCAGTATTATTTGTGTCTTTAGTTTTATTATCCTTCGTTTTGAGTTCGATTTCATCATCAAATATGCTTATATGTTTTACATAATACCATACCCCAGCGTCGAATAGTGTACCGATTAGTACGAAAGTTGCTGCTGTGAAATTCATTGTATATCGTAATGTTTCACCGTTGTATAGCCAGCAGTTTCCTGTTCCGGAACATGTTTTACCCCATACCATGCATGCTTTATCTGCAAAATATTCATTTATTTTAATTTGTTTTATAAAATGTTGTATATTTGTTTGAAATCTATAAATGTATTTTAAAAAATTATTAAATATATTTAATTTGTTTATTGGCGAGTTGAATTAAAATACGAAATTAATAATTTTTAAATACGACAAAATAAAATACAAACAGTCAAATAAAGTTGTAGTTTGTATTTCNATAATTTACATTTTAAAATGAAGAATACAAATTTAAATAAAAAATACAAATCCAAATGAGACGTATTAGACCGTTTTATATTTTATCAAAATAATGATCTAAAATCCATATTCATAGTTATTAAAGAATAGTTTTTCTATATTTGCCAAGAAATGCTTAAAATACTTAGACAATTTTCTAATTCATTTGTGAGATTTTTGGGGGAGAAAAAATTACAAATAGACAGACTTCTAATAAAGAAGCCATAAAAAGGGACTTCCAGGTAGACTAGGAGAAAATTGATCTTTCTTTTTTAAAAAAACTTATGGAATCAATGCAAAAGAACTGTAGAAAGGCAGCAGTGAACTATTATTTTGGTCAATACGATTTTGACCAAATTTATACTATTTAAAACTTTTTAAATTGCTAGTCAAATTTTGAGTTACGCCATAAAAACTGTCGAAAGGCAGCAGTGAACTATTATATATTCAAGTGTACGCCACTGTTTCAGTCATATATCAATAAATTCAAAGTAATTTCGAAAAGAAATGTAATTTTATGAATTATAATTAAAACTTATGGAATTAATGCCAAAAAGAGTTAAGGCCGTATGAAAGCAAGATGATCTATCCACCAAATATTTATTTTAAAAATTCTTTTATTTATGTTGAATATTATCAATTTGTCTAGCTTTCAGTGTGAGATCGACTTTTGCAGTTAAAATAAAAATCTTTCATTAGTTTGATGAATTTAAAACTATAAATTTTGAGACAGGTTTGTCCAACTTTAAGTGTGCGCCACTGTATCTTGGTCATATATCAATAAATTCAATGCAATTCCGAAAATAAGTGTAATTAAATAAATTATTAAGCATTTAAAAAAATATATACTTAATTATGATATAATATGAAAACATTTTAAAGTAAAATTTAAAATAAATACTCGTAAATTCTCACTTAAATAATGATACTTAAATACATGAATGAAAAGTAAAGAGAATAAAATAAAATAAATCATTAATCATTTATGAATAACAAGTGAAAATCTTACCTAAGATAACTCCAAATAAAATGGGGGACGGTATAAAGGCACAAAGACTCATAATCATCATTCCAATTCCCATAGCAACGGCTTTATCTTTCTCCTCAACGCATCTAAAATAATAATCATCTAAACTTTTAATTCTTATTCAGAACAAATCAATATCTACCTGACAGATACTAAAAAGTTCGATAATCTCCCTGTAGCTCCGCTGAACTTTAGAAGACATACAACTGACAGAAAGATGTAAAATTTCTGTGTGCAATCTACTGGACAATTGCCTGGGATGGCAGAACCTTCTTCGAACATTGTCGGTAATTCTGTACTTGATGTATTATTTAATAAGTCGTCTGGTAAACTCACTAAACGTTGCATCACCGCGGGTTGAATATTCGAATTGATACATTGACATTCTGTGAAAATCTATAACAAACATATTTTTCTTGATTCAACTTTTATAATGCGCAATTTAGTTTCTAGAAGTTTTGTTTTCGTAAACATTACAACTGATAAAATTCTTAAACTTGTTGATTTCACTATATTTTCTAATAATACGAAATAAATTATTACCTTTGTGCCATTTGCAAATCTTTGCTCCTTTTTGCACCCTGCATGACAGGCTGATATAAAACTAGTTGTACCATCAACAGAACAAACAGGCGAATATTTCACATAATCACAAGAGCATTTTGAGTTACAATTTGAATGTGTTTCTAACCTGGAATTTTAAATATATTTTGTTATATTTCTAAGAAATAAGTCAACATTTTAACAATGTATTTATTTTATTTTGAATTACACGTGCATTTGATAAGTATAAACTAACGAGTATCTAAAGAAATGAAACATGTTATTTCTTCCATGCATATTTATAAATACGCGAAATATACTTTATGCAATTTGAAATAACATTTAAATATTTATATGTTACGTGTAAATATTCTTTTGAGGTAAATATCACGTTTGTACAATGTAAGTTTACAAAGAAAATTTTATTTTTAACTGTAATATTATATAATATTTATATTTTTTGATATACAATTCATCGTTTTATTATTAAAAAACTATATTTTAGGAATATATAATATATGATCATAACAAATCAATTATTAAATGTTAAAAATAACTCGGAAAAATGCAAGATTATCCTTTAATCTTTGCTTTAGGGTCAGCTTAGACCCCAAGAACTAAAATTACTTTAATTTGACATTTTATACATAAATTTATTGCATGTTTTTCAATTTTAAATAATCCACTTATTTATTTTTACAAAAGCAAATGTTTTTATCATTTTAGAAAAAGTTTTTCCCAATTTTCTAGCCTAATTTATTGAAAAACTTGTGAACTGATGAAATCTTTTAACAACAGCTAAAAATATATTTAATACTTCGTGAATATTGGTTAAAAATGTTTAAAAAATTGACAAAAAACCAAGACATTAATTTTGGTGAAACGTATATTAAATTAAATACTAAAATTTTTTTTCCATTTTCTTAAAACAATATAAAACATTATAAATTAAAGGAAATTTATAACCGTTTATTTAAAGTTTTATTTATACCATCAAAATATTATTAAATAATAAAAAAATGTATTTAAAAAAAAATTAAATACAATATATTTATAAGTTTCCATAATAGAGATGATGCAGTCTAACATTTTCATCTCAATATATAAAAAAACAAATTCAGAAATTTTGAAACTTTTAAGTTTAATATAAATTTAAAAAATGCTGATAATTAAATGAATTATTTTCAAATAAAAGTGTATATAAAAAATAGTACTTACTCTCCTGATGGCAATAATGGAGCTTGATTATTATTCTCAGCACAACCGAGATAAGCATAAGAAATAATCCCTAAAACTGATACAGCACCAACGATAACATTCCATCCAGCTAAGTATCTAGCTCTTGGTTTAAATTTAGTTATCACTAGTCCAGAGATAAGAATACCAAATGCTGAGAAAACTAATCCAACAGTACCGGTTATTAAACTTGCGAATGATGCTGATTGTCTATATTGTGTTTCTATATATTTTGGCATGAAAATCCAATATGGCATATAACCGAAAAAGTAAAAAACTGCTGCCAAATTATTTAACATTAAAATCATGTTGCATAAAAGTCGCTTAAAGGTTTTTATCATATCTGGAATATTAAAAATATTATCGTTATTAAATTTGTTTCTTTATCTTTATTGAAATTATTAAAATGTTTATATATTTCAACAATTTCATGTATCATTCGAGCTCATATTGTGAGCTATAATGTTTGTTTTATCAAAATTACAAATTGCGTTACAAGACTTATCAGAATAATTTATATTTACCATTTTTAATGCTTGAATAATACATGAAGCTGTTGAAATATATAAATAAATAATAATTTTAACAAAGATTAATGCATGAATTTATATTAATTATTCTTGTATTTTATTTTTCATTAACCCTTTGCACTCGAAGTACTTCTCACAGGCACTGCCAAATTTTGGCGTTGTACTCGAAGTGTGTACACCAAAAATATACTGCACTGAAGATCATTCGTGAAAAATATCTTGTCTTTTAAATTTAATATGCAAATTTTACCTTCAAATAAATCACACATAATATAAGATACAGCAAAAAAAATCCGAGCTGCTGAAAGTTTTAGGGGAGAAAAAGTCCGAGCGCAAAGGGTTAAATATTATCAACTCGCGACTTGTCTGTCCCAGATAATATCGTTAAAGCTTCGCCATCTTTAATAATTTTGTACAAAAAAAAAATATTGTAAAAGTTAAAAGATCAGGTAGTCAGTATTAAAAAATTCACACATAATAGTTGAACCATTCATTCCGAAAAAAAAAAAAATTTTTTTGACTAAAATTCAGTGTTTGCCACCTTGACAATCATTTTTAAAAAATATTTTTCATTTTTTTTTTTACGTTTTGATAATCTTTTATCATTTTTCACAGCTTCAAGTAAATTATGCAGTTTAGAGATTTGCAAATTCAAAGTTTAAAATGTAATTTTAAAAATAAATCTCTTTTTTAGTAATTTCTTCAAAATAAAATCAACTATAATTTTACTATTTCAAACAAATCTCAATTCTGGCTTATCTTATTTTATCTTTTATCCAAAGATATTATTTAAAACGAAGAAATGCCGTAATTAAAATCATTTCTAAACAGATAACATTATTTTTATTTATTATGGTGCAATCCAAACAAAAATAAAGCAGTTCAAAATGCATTAAGCATTATATTTTAGCATAATTAAATGATTACAAGCATATAATTAAATTAAGATATTTATAAAAATAATCATGTTTTTTAAATTAATTATAGATAAAAAAATGATTTCTACTAATTCTGAATGGGGTTTAATGTTCTAATAAATAAAAAATAAAAATTTAAGAATGAATACATTCAAAAGCCATTTGATCCACTTTAAATTACGTTTATATATCTTAATTATAGTTTTATCTTAAGATAAAATAATTAAAAATTGAAATAATTTTTAGAAATGTAAAATCAAAAAACCAACACTTATCAAGTGTCATTTACCTTTTAATATAAATTAAATATGTAAATTAAAGATTTAGATATATTCGCGGATAAATTAAATAAACATACCTTTAAACGATGCTGGCATATCAGACGCAATTTCACCATCTTCAGAAATTTGGCTTTTTAGTTTCGCGGCTTTTCTGGCTGCAGCTCTTGGTAAAGTTTTAGGGAAAAGTGCTAAAAGTGATGCAAAAAGGAATAATATAATACCAAGTAGACCCCATCCTAACCACCAGGCTCCTAGCCATCTCGGATCTGAATTTGTTATTGTTGGGGTTAATGTAGGTGATATGTAAATATTTAAACAAAATGATGCTAATGCGTAACCAATCGCAGGGCCTAACATACGTAGGAAATATGAGAAACCTGAAATCAATTTTGAATTTTACATTTGATAATTTTTTATTTATAAATAATAGCCTAAATATATCATGCTTATGTTTATATGTTTGTACTTATATAATATTTGCTAAAGAAATGATAAGAAAGTACAAATATCTTATATAACACGGTTTTCGTTTTAAAAAGCACGGATTATATAATAACAGGTTTTTGAAAAGCATGGATTTTATTATAATGCGATTTTGAAAGAATATTTTTGAATTTACGCTTTTCTAAAATATTTTATACAATTTTAAACAATACAGATAAGTATTATTATAATGCGTTTCTGAACAATACTTATTTTAGTCTTTTTTGTTTTGAATAAAAAAAAAAATCTGTTTATTTAACGCTTTTTGGGAATTTATTTATTTTATTAAAATGAGATTAATTTTGTATTTTACCTATTATATTATAACGCGAAAGAGAGAGAGAGAAAAAAAAATTAAGTGAATTTAAACATACGCCACGAATCAATGTAATTACAAAATAATAAGCATATATTTTACTTAGACATATGTTATTATTTCGTTCATCTTCTTAACGCTTAGTTGACATACTTCTCAATAATAAAAAGTACGTCGCAACTTTATTCGAATAATTATTTATGCAGTGTACATTCGTTATATAAACGTACTATGATTACACAATTACATTGTTTCTTGGCGACGACTATATATTTTATTATAGCGCGGTTTTTGAATAGTACTTATTCTGTATTAACGCGGTGTTAATTAACACATTTTGTTAAGAAAACTGTAGCGTGTATGTTTCGACGATAAGTTTTTTAATTACGCCAATTTCGAAGACATTATCATATTCTTAACTCAATACAATTTTTTTTTTTTTAATTATTAAAAGGAATAAATAAGATAGTACACTTACTGATCAAGGCAGGAGTTTTCGATTTTTTAATATTATCATCCATATAAGAAACACCAAGCGTATAATAAAGCGACCCTCCTACACCCGAAATAAAATGAGCTGTGAACAAAATAATTTGCGGTGCTAAATTTCCTTCTTCTAATTCACATTGACTTGAATTTCTATTTTCACATAACGTTTGTCGTTTATGTTTCTCAAGTACTTCAATTGTTGAATTTGGATCATACGTAGCACCATATTCTGTAGTTAGCATTAAAGCGTCTTCGCCTGAACCATATAAGAAATGTGGCAAGGCTGTTAGGAAACAATATAATACAACGGTGTACATGCCAATTGCCATCCATCTTGGACGGTGACCACGACCAGCGTAGTAGCTCAAAAATATTGATGTGAATAATGTACTTATATCGTTTCCTACTGTTATTATACCTAAAATACATATAAAAAAACTTATTTTACAAATACATTTCTTAGTTTCAAGCATTTATAATTACTTAAGGCAAAAATATGATTCTAAAAATTGATGTAAAAACTATTTTTTAAGATGCAATTAATACTTTTTTATTTATAAATGAAACTGAAATCAACTAAATTTGATTAAAAGATTGTATTTAATTTATATTGTATATAAAACTAAATTTTTCATTAGATATTTAAAATATATTTAAATTGTAAACTAGATAGAGTCCTAAAAATTATTTTTAGAAATAAAAACTAAAATACCTTACTAAAAATATATTTTAATTATTAATTTAAGAAGTTTCAAATAATAAATAATTTGAGATATAAAAAAAAAAAATTTTTTCTTTAACGCAGTCAAACAAAATAGATAATTTGATTTTTAAAATATTTGTTCAAATAAAATAATTATCTATCAAAATTTATAAATATTTAAAAAAAAATGATTTTTTGAATAATGTTTTGTCTAAGAAACATTTTTACTTAGAATGTATTTTTATATGATATAAATAATTTTTTATAGGTAAGATTATACATTAGCCATTAATAAAAACAATTTATCAAAATAAACAATAACATTTGAAAGTCTACAATAAGTTAACAAAATGTTTTTAATTAAATAGTTAACTATCGGAAAGCGACCTTTCGTATGTAAACAACAAATTATTGTAAAAGTAACAAAAATAAATAATATATATACGTCATAATCAGTCATTTAAAAACAACAATCAAATATTTTTTTGATAAAAAGAATCATTAAATTTTTTCATAGTTATATATTAAATTTTGAAGCAAAAACAATGATCTGCAATTTCATAAATACTAAAAATTATTATTTATTTATCATTGATGCATTCTTAATTAATTTCTTTTTATAAACATAACATTCTTATTATGTTAAATAAAATCATTATTATTATTATTGTTATTATGATTGTAAGTTAATGACCTTTTACTTTGATAATTGCAAAAAAAAATTGATTTTAATTATATTTGTATTTTGTTATTATTTTATCATAAAGTGCTTTAATATTGATTATGTAGAAAATTGAACAAAGTTCAGGTGAGATTTAAAATTGATTATTAGAAATTTATAAAATAA
>NEEE01001278.1:246346-258548 GCA_002278615.1 Pogonus chalceus
TAAATAATAAATTATAAACTGACCAATTAAAAAAAAACCATAATTTGTAAGAAGAATTTAATTGGATGTTTAAGAGTTGTCCAGTTTTTCCAGAGTTAACAGTACATAAATATATTCTATATTTCATTTTAAGATTACAAACAAATTGTGTTCCGCTGGGGCCTTGGTCCATCTAAATGTTATTACACTTGGAAAATGATGAAATTTCAATTTTCAAATGGTTGGTACTTAGATTGTTTTCATTTTATCATTATAGAAGTCCTAAAGATAAAGCTTTAGTAAAATAAAGACACTTATTTGAAAGTATTTAACAAAGCAAGCATTTAGATATAAATCTGAGAGAAATAAATGCACTTATATGTTTTGTATTAAGTCTGTCTTTAAATGGTTTAATAAATGAAAAAAAAAAAGTATTGGAAAGTCAGTGAAATGTATCATATTACGAATATATTACCCATGAATGGAGTATAGAGTACGGACAACGGGCTACGCGTAATATATTTCTTCTAAATAATGACTTCTCAACACAACTCTGACATCTTGCAACTAGCAACCCCTTCTTAAAATCCATTAGCTTTCAATGATAATGTCCGAAGCTTCACAAAGACCGATCTCGCGACTTACTCGCTATATCGGTACAGAACGGTAACAATTAGTTAAGGGTAGCATCTAAGTATATTACTTGGTACTTAGAAGCGTACCTTTACACGCTGCTATGATCTAAACATTAGACACTGGAACTCAATTAGTCAATTCGCAGTGAGATAGTGGGTGGACGGGGACCAGCTCCTTCGCTTTTGCTCGCATCCTTCAACGATGTCTTGCCTTGCGGCCATTTCGTATATCACCTTACACCCCTATTCCCGCATATTTCAACCCTTTTACTATATATTTCATGCTATATTACGCATTATATTATTTTCAATATCTTACTTTATTCGAAAATCTTAAAAATACACCACGCTTACTATTATACTTACTATCATAATATTTTATCTGTACCAAGAATTTAATTTAAAATTAATTACAATTTAAAGATAAAAGCAAATTATTTATTAATTAAAAACATTTGACGTGGGAATATATCAAAAGGAAAATAATGTACTTATATTAAATAAAATAAAGAAATTTCATTTTTGCCATATACATTAATATAATATTATATACATTGAAAAGCAAGTTTAAACTATAGTACATTAAAGTTTCTAATTGAAATGGATGTATTGAAGTAAAAATCAAAGAGATGGGTCAATGCAGTGCTTTATATGATAGGATTTTTGTACAATTAGATAGAATTCTAATGTATATTATATGAAAGCAATTAAGAAAGGTCTATATAGCAAGTCTATTATAGGTATCGTATATGGTGAACACTACGGAAATGCCCCTTATGCCAATTATCAACCTAATTATTTGCGTAAAAGCTAATACATTTTCCTTTCCTAACAACATCCGACAAGCCACTTCAAGCTAACATATGTATATATATATATATATATATATATATATATATATATATATATATATAAACAATACAAAATTATTTATTAAATAAGTAAAACTAAAAATAAAATTGCTTTAAAGCAGTAGTAAACTTCGTATTGTTAGCTTTGAGCAATATTAAGAATAATTAATCAGGAATATGTGAAATTTCTTATTTTACAAGAAAGTAAACGAGAACTTAAGCTACGACATTGATATATACGCTTTTGATACAATCACGGATAAAATATAAAATCTTTGAAGCGAAAATAAATCCGAAATACTTTATTTTCATTATATGAAAATATTAAAATTATTAACTTATTTTACTAACAAAAGATGTTAGATTATTTAGAGTATGTTAACAATAATGATAAGATGTTTTACTGTAATAATCACAATTTAGTTTTTTTTTTTAAATTATAGTCTTATTGATTAAAAAACTATGTGATTGATATTTCGTTTTGAATATTATATGTAGTTAATTATATATACAACATTTTGTTTACACTCCCTTGACGCTCAGAAAATAAGTAAAAAATAAACATTTTTTTTTTGACGCAGCTGTTAAGTACATATAATAATTTTAATTTATTTTACACATATACATAGTAGTTTTGTAAATTATTTCAAATAATAACGAATATAAAAAAAATTCAAATGACAAAGATATGAGCCAATAAATAGGAATATCTTTTGAAAATCCTTGCTGATGAATGGTTTTCTCTTTCAGATATTTTGAAAGAAATAAAAAATATTTTTTATTATTTAGAAAAGCAATAGTTAAAACGTAACGTAGGGAAAAAAATTTCAAATTTTTTTTTTATAGAATTGACAGTTGTTTTAGTTTAAGAAAATTTATAACTTATGAACATGATACCCAAGCAAACAAAACTAACTTCAGGTTTTAGATAATATATAAAGAATACAGGGTGTAATTTTTGACAAAATCGAAAGAGTAGACCTTGAGATATCTTGTACACTAATTTGAAAAAAGTAGTTTCAAGAAAAACGTAAAAAAAAAAAACAATACAGCATCAGCGTCTTAAAACCAAATATTCATTCTAATAGCTATAACTTCAAAAATGATTGAATTTTAAAATACTTTGTACGAGTCTTGTTTTGTTACAGTTTTAACTTTAACTTAAACAAAAAAGAGTGTTACTTTTTCAGAATTTTACTATTTTTGTGAATAAAAATATATAAATATAATAAATAGGAATAAATATAGTAATATATCAAGAATATACAAGTTGAAAATAGTGATAGGTAAGAAGAAACCGTTCAAGTATAAAGTTGGTGGCGAAACTATACGCAGAGACAAGAAACAAGGGTATTACGTGAGGATGATGTGCAGCTGTAAATTTTGGGCGTTGGGTATTTTTCGCGTCGCGTGTCGTGGCGTGGCCGCAGGTTCCTCTAGAACTTAACAGCTCTCTTGGGGTGAATTCGAGTGTTCCGTTTGGGTTGTAGTGTGTTGCAAGCGCGGATACCCAACTCGAACAGGCAATAACATTTGAAAACAACAAATCATATTGGATCACACAAAATCTGTACACATACACTCAATTACTTATGTATTATACATGTATATATTATTTTACGAATTCGTGTATTCGGAGCAATTTAAAGTGTACGCGATGTTACAATGCTTCGGTGCCGGTGCTGTCGATTGTCTTTTCCAAAGCGAGCCCTGTTCTTTAATATACTACAACTCTGTCTTGAATAAAATATCGTTATAGATGTATTGTACGTTCAGATTCAATTATAGAATACATTTACTTGAACTTTAAATTAAATTCAAATCCTTTCGCTTGTAATCAATCGCTATATGCATACGTGATCTATATTATACTTCTATTTTATTACAAAAGGAATATTTATCTCGTTACATTCTAAATAAACGATTATTCATCTCCTATTTTAAATATTTTCTTACATTTATCTATTTTAACAACTTTCTATTTTCATAACTTCATTAAAAAAACACTTCAAAAAGTTTCTGCAACGATCAAGATTTTTACTTGCAAGTGTTTATCAGAATTATCTCAATTATTGAAAGCCTGGGATCTTAACATTCAAGATGTCGCGTAAGGATCCCACTTAACATATTTTTGATCTTAAAATCGTTTATTCTCATCACATATATTTTCCATCTCTAACAGCAAGTCATAAGTTCATTATGCACATAAGTAACTATATTCCACTCTTACTAGGGCATCCTGAAGGGTATAGATAGTTTTTTGTAGTGCAACGAATAGAATACGCTCACCTGTCGTAGAAAAAAAAAAACTTATTTCTTGATTTCACAAAACTTTTTGATTTTATTTTATGTATAAGTCAGATTTAAGTTATCAAATTTTATTTTCATCTATAATTAAACTTAAAATGAAGAGATAAACACAAACAAATAATAAAACTTATGTATTTCTCATTTCTTGATCTTGCGCCAAAGTTTGACTTTTTAATTTTGATTTTATTTTAGAATTAACTACATTTCTTGCCTACAAGTAGTTTCTTAATCCAAAGATAAGGTGTTTAGGTTTAAAAAAAAATTTTGTTATTAAATAGTTTTCTAAATCCTTAAAATATCTAATAGATCCTTAAAGAAATAGTTTTAAAAATAATCTTCTTTAGGTAAATATCCGGAAAATGTGTATAATTGAAAAAGAATTATAATGAGAGTAGGAAATATAAGAAATCTATAAATAAGTATTTGTCCGAAGGATATAGGGTACCCATCGATGCTGTGTTCTTCCATCCAATTTACAAATCGGATTCACGATATTTAATGGCAATAATATTTGCATTATAAATTACTTGGTCGTAATTAGCTAGCTGTGTTGGTAGCGTTGCTTGTTGCTGTCAAAGAATTTTACCGTTCACGTTAACGGTTTTTGCTTGCCGCCGCTTGTGTATACCGCAAAACTTTTTTTCTGATTCGTAAGCAAATCATTAGTACGGTTTATTAGTGATTATATAGCAGGTTACTTTGATGTTATAAAAGAATTCTGTACAAGCGATGCTGTATTCGAGCACAGATCAATTGGAAAGATGTTCACATTCAGTTCTTTCGTTCTGTTTCGTCCTGTTTCGTCTTCGCTATACGCCAATACTGACTGTCTTCTTCGTCTCTTTCTTTTCCTACTTTTATGCTTATATACTGCACACACCGCAATATATTCTAAAGCCCACCTTGGACTTATTTTATTACAAATAACAACTAATACAATTATATTCTAGATTCAATTATAATTTCATTAAATAATTTCATAAACCTACATCGTACGAACTAACTTAAAATAGAATTAATTCTACTGAAACTTAAAATAATAAAAAATTTCAAATGTATCACAAAATACGTCTTATACAATAATCGGCAACATCTAATTTTATTTCAAGAATATTTAGTCTACTTTTGAGACAGCCAATTGGTGGTACTTTTGTATTTAACTTAAATTGTTACTATAGTTTAATAAAAGTCTTTCTGTTATTTTTAATTTTAATACAAATTAGTTATTTTATGATAATTCAAGTTAAATTTTATTCATAGTTTTTCAAAGTTTTATTATTAAAATATAGAAGGTGTTTCCAAAAGAGTCGGGGTATTTCCGAAGTTTGGAAACCTCTCGAACATTTCAATCGCAAAATTTAATCGCTGAAGATGGTTTATTGGTTTTAATTCCTACTCTAGCTAAATTTTGTAAGATTTAAGATTCAAATCCTTTCCTGTAATTCTTTGTAAAGACTATTTTCCAACGTTCAATTTTTTACTTTTTTGAGACATTCTGTATTAAGATGCTATAGATAAGTAACTTATTTTATTCATTAGTTTAATTTTGAATCTAATATTTTATACATTCTAAGAAAAAAGTATTCTAAACATATATAATTTAAATTATTTGTAATAAAAAACAATTCTTAAAAATTCAGTTTATTTATTAAAATACAAATATTTCTGCAAGATGAAAAATTTATTAAATAATTAATGCTTAAATAAAATCTAAAAATATATTTAAAATGAATACAATTTATTTATTTAAACTTATTTTTTAAGGGTACCAATAGTTTAATTAAATACTTTAAACATTTAATATTTCTTGGTATTAGTATTTTAATTAAATTTAAATATATATTTAGGGGTTATTTTATGATTTTCTTAAACATATTGTGATGAAAAAAATATATAACTATAAAAATTATTATTCTTAAATGCGATTTACAAATAATATAAATTACATATATAACTTCTCATTAGAGGCACAAAAGATTTTAATATTTTGAATAAACATTTATGATTAAAATCTGAAGTATAACATAAAATAAAAAACTAGTCCGTCTAAATTGTGCTTAAAAATATCTATACCTATATTTGTACCCAGAAGCACAGTCTTTTACTTCTAAAATGTTACACAAATAAAGGAGCTGTGATTGAACAAGATCGCACGACACGATGCTTTTCTCAATACTTTCTTATTAACTAAGAAGAGAAAACGGCGGGTGCTGATTATAAAATATATACAAACGAACAAAGTAAAAGATGCTGGGAAATGAAACTTTTACAATATTTCTTCAGAAATAATCATTTCATTTATAGTTTTTTTTTTTACATTTTAAAAGCTGATAATGGTTATATTTTATAATAGCGGTAGTTTCACACGAAAATATTATATTATCCAAAAACATCTATAAAACTAATTTTCATATTTAAAAAAAAATGAATCTATAAACTGAAAATATTATTTCTGCGTTTTTATTATTTCAGAATAAAATCTTATATGTATTAATATAATAGATTTTTATAGAAATTGTATTTAATGCAAATGTAAAGAAAACTAATGCAGTTATATTTTATTGCATTAATTTTTTTATTTTATTTATTTATTTACAGGATTTGTCTTGTTAACTATTATATTGTAGAATTTCTTTGATGTATTTATCTATTCATAATACAATCGTTTTCTATTTAATTGTACGCGGTTTAACCTCTCAATTATATTTATTTTTATATTGACTTTTCTTTTATAATCCACAATAGAATAAACTATTTCTATATAAATGGTTTAAATCCAAACAGTTTTTTAACAAAAATATATTTTCTCTGTTTCATAATTAAAAGCAGAAATTTTGTGAGAAAATATTTATAAATTTTAAGAAAATTTATCATTAAATTTATTGTTTAAACATAAAAAAAATTAGAAAGAATTTTAAACGATATTTGCACTAAGTACTTCCAAACTTCACAGTACATAATTATATTATATATTTCGTCCCACTCTGACAGTTCTAAAATACAGCGATATTCAGGATTTTTTTTTAAGTGTTAAATAACAATCAAATCATTTGGGGCTGTTTTGTTATATTGTTGCAGGTATTTTAGTTATTATTACAAAATTTTTTCAAGTAAAAATATTAATATTTGGAGCCGTGGTAGCCTTGAGCGTCAGACACCTCCATGGGTGCCAATCGCGATTAGTCCTTAAACAAGGTAGAACAAAATCGGTTAAATTTCCTTTAACTATGTTAGATTGGCTATCGTGAAGCATAGATTTTTTAAGAATTCAAAAAATTGCAAAAATGGCAGCAGTTTAAAAAAACGCGTTTAAAGTTTTCGGTACTGTAATCAACGTATTGTACGATCTCCAAAATTCTTCTTGTACCTTTACAATGACTTCGAATATCAATAAACCCTTTTAAACGGTCATTTCTAAACAGTATAAGAAATAGATTTATGTAAAAAAATCGATTTTTTAAAGCTTCAGTGTGGGGTCTCTCCTTAAACATAAGAATCAAAAAAGAGTAGAGTAGAGAAAAAGGAAAAATGCATCTTTTAAAATTAATCAAAAATATATTTGTAGTTTATAAAATAAAAATAATAATAAATAAATATATACAATATTTAACCAACAAAAAAATAAAATTGGACAATATCTAAATATATACAAAATACTTTACAAAAATTAGGTTCAAACTAAGATTTAAAAAGATAAAACTATTATAAAATAAAATTGAGTTAAACATTACATATTTTTTTTTCTGAATATTTAGTATCTAAACAAATGATAAATATTAATGTTTGTTCGTTCATTGCTTTCATTGACGATATTTTCCATCATTTGTCGGAGGAAAGAAACACGTAAGAAAACTTTTTTTCGTTCTTTATCCACTTGTTACGTCTCGTTCCAAACTTTCAGTTTGAATCTCTTCAAGATGGTCAATCGGTGGAATTTATCCTTTATTTAAGATCAAAATTTACAGTGACCTACAGAATATCTATTTGTCATTTGTTTTCCCTTTAAAGATTAGGTTTTAATTGCACGGTTGCAAGTTTAGACAAGACAATTTAAAAGTTTAATGCTCGATAACTGCATTAAATTTACTTGTACGTTTTAGAAGAGAAGGAATATATTAGTTAAATTATGTTAAGAAAATATAATAGTTGCTAAGTAATAAAGCGTAATACTGTTAGGTAATGGTAGTAATAACGCTATTGTAAATGAAAGATTATGATTTTTCTTGAAGGCTTAAAACATGCTGTATCTTAACGATGTAAAGTACACGAAGGTGCAAGATATGTAATAGAAATATTGATCGTTTAATGCTCTTTATTCTGCGCACACGATGGTAAAATATTAGTATGTTAATGGCTGTAAAATATGTTGGTAGTGCTAGTAACAGCAACAGCAGCGCAAAGGTAGGACCAAGAGAGAATGTTCCTTTATACATCATGTCTAACTATCGTATTAAGTAAATTCGCTCAGTGCGAGCAAAATAATCCCTTCAAAGCAGCCAAATGAATGCCTTGGGGATCTCTATAGTCTAGAAATAGGAAATACACCAATACATATACATATCTGATGTTGATGCGTTGCGTATAGTACAAGAGAGATGGATACAAGACAAACCATGATCGGGTTCAGGCATACAACTTCTAAATGCAATGAAATACTCATTGCGTGCAGTGTCGTCACTTACAAAACTTTTATTTATTCTTTTTATTCAATTTACACACAATTCATTCTTATTTTATTTCATTCTAACATCTTAAAATTAAAGATCAAAGTAAACAATTATAATTGCATAAATCTATAAGATTACATTCAATATTTTCACTTTATTCAACTGTTTATTTGAAACTACATCATTTAAAAAGAATAATAATAGAAATATAAAGTCTGCAAATTGAAATATATTAATGCAATATTATACAAAAATTCAATTATGAATTTGTTATAAACTGAAGTTCAATTGCACAAAAAAAAAAATTAAAAGAAGAATTTAGGAAAAAACTTGCAAAACTAATAAATAAAAAGTTATTAAAATGAGAACAAAAGCTATTTAACAAAAATCATTAGTTTCAATTTGAATATATTTGGTAAAAGAAACTTAGCTTTTTTCTAAACAATACTTTCAATTATATAATAACAAATAAACAATTCTTAGCCCAACTTCAGTAACCCGGAGATAGCTAACTTGTGGTACTTACTGAGTTAGTTTGATTTTGGACTAAAATTATGATTATAAATATGAATATTACAGTGATAATTTTTAAAATACAGTAACAGATGAAGTTACTTATATAGGTACTATCGAAAAAAATCGAATGTACATAAAATGGCTAACTGGTGGTACGCTTCTGGTTAGCAAAATAATGGTTTAAATACAATTATTACAAAAAATAATTTATATTCATTATATTACAGAAAAGAAAGCCTCAGTTACCGAAATTACTTATAAAAGTACCACCAGTAAACGAAATTTAGTCAAATTTAAATAGCTAACTGGTAGTATATTTTTAACTGGTTAAAGTTCAAAGCAAAATAATGATTTAAATACAATTATTACAAAATATAAGTTATATTTATTATGTTCCACAAAAGATAGATTCATTTATCAAAGTTACTTATAATAGTACCACCAGTAAACAATATTCAGTCGAATGCAAATATTTTACTGGTAGCATATTTCCAACCAGTTAAAGTTAAAAGCTAAATAATAGTTTAAATACAATTGTAACACTATATAAGTTATATTCATTATGTTACAGTAACAGATAGTTTTAATTACCGAAGTTACTTATACAAGTACCACCAGTAAACAAAATTCAGTCAAATTTAAATGATTAACTAGTGGAATATTTCCAAATAGTTAAAGTTTAAAGCAAAATAATAGTTAAAATACAATTATTACACAATATAAGTTATATTCATTATGTTACAGTCACAGATAGTTTCAATTACCGAAGTTACTTAAACAAGTAACCGTCACATTTCAATAGCTAACTGGTCGTATATTTCTAACCAGTTAAATTTTAAAGCAAAATAATATTAAAAAATAAAAAATATCATTAAAGTACAGTTGCAGCTAATATTAATTGCTGAAGTTGCTAATAAAAGTATTACCAGAAAAAATAAATAAAAATTTTGCCTAATTTAAATGAATTAAAGAAAGGTAACTGGTAGTATATTTGTAGTTAGTTAAATTTTAAATTAAATTAATTAAAAGTACTGCAAATTTTAAAGATATATATTTATTATAATACTTAATTCAGCTTAATTTCAATAAACTTAAAACAGTTAACTGGTAGTATTTTTCTAGTTTCTTAAAATATAAATCAAAATAATAAAGTAATATTTTTTAAATTACATTATTGACATGTAGCTTAAATTGCTTAAGTTACTTATAAAAGTATCATACCACTAAGTATAGATGTATCTTTACATAAAACAATCAAATTCAGTGATAAAAAATTATTTAAAATAATAATAACGAAAAAATAAATTTAAAATCATTTGACTGAATTCATATTGACACAATACTTTGATTTAATAAGAGTATTATTGCATTTAAAACTTAACGTTTATAATTCAACATTTTGATATTAAAATTCTATGACATATTCTGTGCAGTGAAATGCGAAATAAACAATACAATAGCGCATATAACTTATAAACGTTTTCGTTTTTAAACCATTTCGAAGAAATCATTTTAGAATATCATACGTTTATGAATTTACATCTGTTTAAATGCGTACGTATCTCTCTATATTACTTGATCTCTTTAGTTTGGAATGTGCAAATGCATACAAGACAAAGAGACAATGAATAAGGTACTTATCTAATTTATGTTATAACTAATATGCATATTAAGGTGAAAATATTAATCTCTATTTTATTATTTATGTAGAGCGTGTCTAATTATGTTCTTTAATTTATTATGTTCATTTCATAAATATATTGATTTCATTTTACCTGTGTTAAGTACCAATTTATTAAAATATACTTGAAAAATGCTCAATTAGTAATTAAAATTTATTAATGTTTGTTTTAATTATAACTACATTTTTGTTTATATTAAACTTACGATATTTCGACATAAATTTAAATATAATAACAAATTAGAAAATGAATTTAAAAATTAGCAACTAAAATTTATTTATCTTACGATCTGACTGTAAAATATTTTGGAATTATTATATTTTAATAGATTCATATAATTAATATCAAATTTACAATTATTAAGATAATTTATGAAAAAATCATAATTAAAAAAAATATATTTAATAAATTTAAATAATTGATCCAAATATTTTATTTTAAAAAAATATTCGATTCTAATATTAAACAATATTATACTTTTTCAAAATTTTATAAATAAATTATGGCTCATTTAACAATATTTGTATAAATTAAATTTAAAAATTGAATTTTAAGCAGGGACCAAAAATAATTTAAAAAACCTTCATTTGATTAAGATTTTGACAATCAAAGTCGCGTCTTGACTGCAATTGGCCTCGAGTAGATTAAATTTGGGGGCCCCAATTTTATTAAAAATAAAATTTACATGTATATCACACAGCAGATGTAATAATAATTGTTGCTGATTTTTTGTTTACAAAAAATTGAGGCCTTCTTTTGACTGGGCCATATAAAATAACGCGGTTATGTTAACAAATATGGAAAACTAAAAAGTATGACTATAATTACATACATATATTCTTGTTTTAACATGTTAAGCTTATAAATCCTCAATAATAATTTAAAGTTATCATTTAAAAATCATTCATTTGAAACTAATATTGTCGTATTAATGAAAGGGTTAATATTTTAGTATTTGTTTATAATTAAATTAAGAAGTTTACCACATATTTTAGTATTGACGCATTGAAAGCAATTAAAAAATGTTAATTTCTAAGTGTGCATCTTTTATTTACCTGTGGAAATAAGAGAGAACAAGATAGATGACATAGGAGTGAGTCTCATCTTAATCTCTAAAATAGTATACCCTTCTGTAGTCAGCCAGTAATAAAGATAAGTTGAGCTGATTTCTGCTTGCAAGGATGAATTTACGGTCTCCCTCTTATTTCATAGCGATATTTCTGTCATTTTGCTGTTCATTTAATCTCAAATACCTACTTAATCTGATAACTAATTATAACTATATCATGAATTTTGTCTGTGTTTCAAGTGTTTTCTTAAGTTGAATGATTAGCAGTGATTTATAATAATTTTGTGATAATCGTTCTATATTTGAGATTCATTGTTTTGATAGCATATAAATACATGAAAATTCAATTTTATTTTTATTTATCATTATTAACTATTGTTTACATAAACTTCTTATATAAAATCTTTACCTCACAATCAGAAATTTGAAAATATCAAACAAAATTATATTAAAAAAAAAAAAAAAAAATTATTTATATTATAAATTTTTTTAA
>NEEE01001278.1:300886-314302 GCA_002278615.1 Pogonus chalceus
TAAAACAGTTACAATATTTTTATATTTATTTATTTATAGAAAGAAGAAACTTTAAAATATTGAGTAGAAATATATATTTTATAGGTATTATGTATAACCAATATTGAATAGATATTTTTCAAAGTTATAAAAAAAATTAAAAAGCGAATTTCATTTGATGAAAATACTGGTTGCTTTGCGAGTTGTTTCAATGTTGAATGATCCAATATCAAGACTTTTTAACTTGAAAAGGAAATGAAGGAATGTTTACCTCGATGGCATTAAATGTCTGAAATTCGTCGCGAACATACCGTATCAATTGATCTGTCTTCTCGTTCTTATCACAGCAACCAACATTCTTTTCCGTTTTATATGTTTCCATTAAAGTTGAAATGGTGAAGATTTTCACAACTGACGGGCCACCGTGATGTATTTCCGGTGAAGTTTCAACACATTTTATTTTCTTGAGATTCGCTAAGCTATTATTATTTTTCTAAAGATTCTTTTACTGTACCATCATGATCAATTATTTGATTATTACAGTTTATCAATATATATATTTATTTATTTCTTTCAAAAGCTTATAAAACTAACCTACGCTGTTACATTATATAATACATATGATGATTTTGTTCAAGCTACTAATTATAATAATGAATTAAACATAACATGTTTATAACTGACATATTGTTAGATAAATATCCAAGATTTATGAACCTTCAACTCTAAATTCTAATCAAAGCTATTGAGTTGGTGATTATTCAATCTTCTAGTAACTTCTGACTCAGTTTTATCTGTATCACTGTTTTAACTGTAATAATACATTTTAAAATAAGTTAAGACTGTATCTAACAGCCGTTATTGTTGTTATGATTATTTTAAAATATTTGATGATGTTAAGACTTCATTTAGCAGTCTAATATCGGTTTATTGTCGTACTGTAATAAGATATTAAATTATTTATCATTTGTTTAAAAGATTAAAATAATACAAAGATATTTGGTCTAAATACAGTGACAGTAATTTAATACTTTATTTTAAAAAAGCTAAATAAATAATTTATGAAAAATATCGACGATCAGGAATGCATAAAATAATTTTTCCATTTTTTTCATTCCCGAAAATTATCTGCGAATCTTGGGAATACATGAAAATTTAATAAAATTTAAGAAAAGTTGTTATTTATAATTAATATTTATAACAAATATACAAAATGAGGAAATTAATAAATTCTAAAATTACTAATTTTTTTAAGGGTTAATTTACAATTTAAGCTTCAAAACAAAAATACTATTTATCACTCATTTTTAAAAAACGATTCAAAGAAATATGCTTTGTTTAAATCTTCAATTAATTCTGCACTTTTATCGATACTTTTTTTATTATTCCCGTAGATACAAAAAGTATAATAATCTTACAATTTCTCGAAAATCCTGGGTTTCTGAAATCCCGTAAAAAAACCCTTGTAAATGTAATAAAATATAAGAACTATTATCTAGATAATATTGTTGTTGGATTACATACGATAGAAATATCTTAATTTACAGCAAGAATATTATGAAAAACATTTTTTTAGTTAATAATAGTTATACATTTTGGATTTTTGGAGCCTATCTCAGTGCTGATCGGCAATATCTCTGGTTTTTTCTTATATTAAAGAAAAATAGCTATTATTAAAATTAAAATGCAAGAGTAAAAGTTTGTATATTGGAATAAAGTGTGATTGAAACCTTAAGAGAACTAAAAAATACAAGATGACACATTCGAAAAACATAGAATACATTTCAGTATAGTTATCTACAAGTCCTGCACTAACTTTAAGACGAGAATGAAATATAATCTGACATTTATAACGTCAGTTTCGTGAATCAAAATCACTTTTATCAAATACAGAAACATTTTATAATTCCGGTTTGCTTGGAGCCACATTTAGGGGGCGTCTTTTAGTGGGAGACAAGTCTATCTTGTATGGTTGGGGGTGTCATTTTGATTTCATTTCTAGATTCGAATGTCTATACACGAGTTATAAATACAGTTGCGAGATCAGAGGACCAACCGGCAAGTTTAAGAAAAAGATAACAAGTGACAGATGGAATGGCGACATTTCACGGATGATACTTACGAACTTCACCTCTTTAAGCGTAATATGGCTCCTTGCTAATGGCCCACGTTTAGTACATTTACGTTTATCTAGAGGTAGTTTATTTTTATTCTCTCTTTGCTGCGTGTCATCTCTTTGTTGAAGTCTGGAAAAGTTCTCTTTCAGCTATTTATATAGCTCTCTAGTTGGATGGAAAATATACACTCTTTTTTATATAATATTTCAAATATAAAACCGGAAACTAACTTTTTATTTTTTATTCAATAAGAAGAATATAACCACAATTTCATTTTATCTCATTTAATTAAATTTGTCAGATATTAACGTTTGAATTATGAATTATAATAGCAAGTTTAAAAATTTGCAGTATTTAAGGCAATTTCAAATTTTATTTCTGGAAGTCTGGACAATATGAGTTTTATTGAATAGGTCATGTTGTCTTCTCACTCAATTTAATTAGGTAGCTTATCGTTCGATCAATTACAGGTTTATTCTGGTTTTGCATATAATTAATTAAATGTATTTACTTACATTTCGATATGTTATTCCATTTAAAATAATAATATAATTTTAGGAGCAAATCATATAAAAATCTATATGTAGATCATTAAATCACTTAATCTATATATTATTAAGTGACTTAAGTGTAACTGATAAAAAAATTACATCTATTTTTATTCTTTTGTCAATTGTTAATAATTCAGTAGAAACCGGTTATAACGACGAAGCAGGGTAACAGTAAAGTTCATATCTTTCAATTTTTTGAAATATTTAAGAAAAAAATTGATTTTAACTTTTTTTCTAATATTTTAACTATTGAGATATTAGTTTTACAAAACCTTTACAGGATTCATAGCTCCAACTTCTGGAACGAAATCGTACTGGAAAAGAATCAAAAATAGTATTATGGTCTTTTCCGTACGATACTAATTAAGAAATACAGTATGATTAATCGTAAGAGATTGGGGATTTATTTTTAAAATGTAAAATAATAATTAGTTAGAACTTTTCATCACATGATTGCAATAAAAGCAGCAATTAAAAGTTTTCTTTTTTAAATGATTTGTCGTAATAGCCGATGTTATAAACTTCTAAAGGAATCAAACAAATAAATAAATTTAAACTATTTCTATTGTAATAAGTACGAGATTTAAATAAAAATGTACTATCCTGAATAATTATTTTTGTTATCTACTTATAAATTAGTTTATTTAAAAATTTATTTCTTAATAGTAATAGAAGCTCTTAATATAAGGAAATTAATTTTGAAATTTTCTATGTCATAAAAATACAGGTTAATTCTATTGCATGTTTAAACAAGTTCTGCTATATTTATTTAAGAGTACTACAAAGTTAAATATAATATTATATGCCATAATTACCTGTTAATCTTATTTCGATATTTAAAAGGAATAAAAACTAAAAATATTTTGTTATTTATCTGTTGCAGGAAAATCTCTTCCTGTCCATTGCGTTATAGAAACCATCACAAGTTTAGAAGAACCAAAAATAACTCATTCCAGTCAGTGGAGACGAAGACCCATCGTCGAAACAGATAGTTTTGTTATAATACCAATAAATACACCGTTTCAGGAATTAGTTCATGCTGCATTACATCGACTGGGTTATCCTTCAGAAAGTGCTTCAGCTGCACGAGGTATTATTTTAAACTTTTAAGTATGTTTTAATTATAATAAAGAACTAGAGAGTTTTCAAAACAAAAAGTAAATGAATTTAGAGGGAATATAATAAAACTCTTATTTTGAATATGAACTTTATTTATAATATCGTACATAATAATTATAATTTATATTAAAGACAGTTTTTGCATATTTCCATATATTAAGTTTCAATTCTTTAAAATTAAAGAATAATTCAGCGTTATTTTCAGTGCCCTTCTAATAGCCTAAATTTTAAACTTTGAAATATAAAATGAATTGAATTAAATTACGTTTTAAATAAAAAATAAATGAAAATTAGAATAATTAGGCTCTACTTAAGAAAATAAGATTGTAAATAAAATATTTTAATAACAAAGTTTAACCATTTTAACTTAATTTTTTTGTGATTATCTTTATAAAAAATATTTGAAGAAGTTTTTGAACTAGATATACGTACAGATTTAAAATAAAATATTACAAATTTTAATTTATATTAATGTAATTACAACAAATTAATAGCAATTCCAAATTTTAGATTATTGATATTGTCGTTAACTTTATTTCACTTATAACAAGTAAAATTTTTAATTTTAATTTTTTAAATTGATGTTTTTCAAATATGTTTTCATCATTTCTAAATTAATCAATAGATTTTTGTAAAAAATATCTATAAATATCTATAAACTTATAAAATGTTGTGTCAAATATATTTAAATTAAAATGAAATAGATCGTAAAAAAGTATTTGAGTTCAATTAAAAATTAACTTCATTTTTTAACTTATTCGACTTAAAATTTAAAAGTATGGAATTTATTTTTATTCTTTTACTTATTTAGTTAAAATATTTTAGAAATATACTATAATACTAATATGATTTATAATAGACTAATTACTGAACTTTTTTAGTTTTTAACTTAAGAAATATTAGATTTCTCCAAGTGAACCTCTCTTCCAGGTACGTTGGTCATGAAAAACTGGAAACCGCTGTCGTTTGATCAAATCACCGACGATCCGGTAATAACAGTCGGTGATATTTTGGGTGAATTAACAACTGTTGCTACATTAAAAATCCAAATGTATCGAGCACGACCAAGTGCTATTGTTGATATTAAAGATAAACTTCTAAAGTTACTATTAGTACAATCCCAAGGAAGGCTGATCAATACAGGGTGTCCGCTAGATGAGGTAAGACTATTTTCATTTGATGTATCCTTAATGTAATCCTTAAAGATGTAATGGAAACAATTTATAAGCAGTTATTTTATAGTAGGAAAAATGAATAGAAATCTGTTATAACGAATGAAGTAAACAAGAAATAATGTAGAAAGATTAAATTATTAATAAGCTAAAGTAATAAATGTCGAAAGTTTCCAGTGTTTTTGTAGAGTGTAGTCGCGAATTCGAACCATAATTTCAGCTCTTAGAATGTCTTCAGCTTAGTTACAGGATATCTAAACGCACGCGTTAAGAAATAAAGGAACGAATACATTAAGGGTTGCAGAATACAGCAGTAACCTCGCTTTTAATAAGATTATGAAGCATTATTTCATAGTATTAATGAGATCAAAAGCCTTCTACATTCTACAACACTACACTACAGTCCCGTTATAGCTATATCCACAAGTTGCTTCAGCTAGCATCTTACGTTCCACGTTCTTCGTTCGTTGTCTTACCCCCTAAACGCGTTTAGCTACCCCACCTATCGCGCGCTTCGTATCCCTAAACCTTACTCACACTCTTTCTCCTTATTTAACACACCACTCACCCTTCTCATCCCTCTTCGGCACACGGTTCTGTTTGTCGTAACTCTTCGCAAAGATGATTTCTTCCCACAGCAGGCATGAAAATAATTGTACCGCGTTCTATCTGAATAATTCTTGATTTACATACTGTTAGTTTACGGAGCGATTATCTTTAACTTATGAAAATGTATTTTTTGTATACGAAAAAACTTTGTATACACGAATAATAAATTTAAAGACGCTATATTTTCTAAATTTCATTTTAAATAACATGACATATTTGCATATACTTATTTTAATAAATAACTTTCTGCTGTTAGACTATCATCTTAAATTCTACAGATAGTTATAATAAGACAGTTCATATATTACCTTTGTTTGCAAAATAAAATATTAATATGTTTTCTTTATCTTAATATGGCTATTATCTATCGTTTTCAACCTTTACCTAATGATGATCGCAAGATTAAAACTAACGTAGAAAAATTGTAAATTTATAAAATTTATCCATGTTTTTTATATTACTTATTAATTAATCAAACTAATTCGCGGTCTTATATTTGGAAATCAAGACAACAAATGATTTTGAACCAAAAAAAAAATTTGTTTTTTTGGTATGTATGTTTATAAATGTTTGTATTTTTTTAATTATTCCAGGAATATTAATGCTTGACTTTTGTTTCAAAATGAAGAATTTAAGTTTTATCTATTAAAATTACGATTGTTATTAACTTTTTCAAGTCAAAACGATTTTAGTAAAATTACACTTGTATAAAACTGAGCACTAAGTTTTTGTATTACTTATTATGTAATTAAATATTAATTTTCTTAAACTATTTTAACAAGATTTCTATTTGTTTAATTTAGATACACAAAAATATCTACAATTAGCTAGGCGTGGTTCGTTACTAAAATAATAGGGGGGGGGGAGGCTTTAAAAAAATTAGGCATTTTTTTAATAAGGGATGACTATTGATATTAAGCTTAAGAATTATATGATATAAGAGTATAAATAAATTTTTTTAAAAACTTACTATGTTGTATGCTATCAATACTATTAAGGGTGCTGCAGTTCCGCAGTGCCTATACATTAACTGCACTTGTAATTACTACAATATACAAATTATAAAGAGGCAAACAAATTTATATATTTCGTATTAATATTCCTTTGATTTGTATGTGTATATTTTTGAAACTTTTGCTATATTTCTCCAAGTTTTATCAAACATATATTCTTTCTATCTGAATTGTACATAAGTCTAAATTTTAAGAGCAATCCCTTGTTGTTTTGATAAAATTTTGAAATTGTTCAAGTTAAAAATAACAAAAAAAAATTATTTTGAAATGTTTATATGGAAAAAGGGATATAAAATTGTGTTATCGTATATAATTATTGTGTCAATTTAATAACAATGACTACAGACTAATATAACCATGAGATTTACGTCAAAGTTTTACGTCTGAACATCAAATTAATTGGGTAATTATTTTGGTCAACCTTTGAGATATCTCCATAAGAGCATTTAACTTGAACATCTATTATATTACGATAAATATAACCTCGCAAACGAAGTGAACTACTTTTGAGTAGCGTATTAATCCAGTTCTAATAGACTAGGTCGAATATCTTCCCTTATAGAGGGTTCGCCGAACAGTACTTTATCCCCTAGCAACGTAGAACCCCATTTATATCTATAAAGAGTTGCACACTTATTCATTTTTACAGCGCGTGGTTATGCCCTACACAAACGCGTTTACCTTATATCATAATTACACTGTAAAACCGACCAAGAATATAATAGATTGTTTTCATTGACTTTACCGTGCGCGTGAATTTTTTAAAATGCAGAATAAATTTTATGTGGACGCGTGCTGAGCTTTGCGGAGTTAATGTTATAAAAGTTACGTTAAATATGTTTAGTAGCTGCTCGGATATTTACATTTTATGAATATTTATCCTAATAATATAAACTTTTCGAATGGTATTTGAAAATATTTCATAAAAATACCATTCGAAATTAACAATTAAATTTGTTACAGTTAATTTTATCTCATATATGTCGCGGAGACGTTCCGTCGTCGGGTTCCCATCCTATTCCAGAACCATCCGAAGAATGTCGCCGTAAATTTGACCAATGGTGGGCAAGTCAACTAAATACTCAACATGTGCATTCTGCACTTTACTCAATGGCGCAAGCTCAAGCGCAGGCTCAAGCTCAAGTTAAACAAGGTCTTGAGCCACGAACACCCTTAGAACATGTTCATCCGGCAATGCAAACCGTTCAGAACCAATATCCGACACAAAAAACTCGTATGCGAACAAGTTTTGATCCGGAATTAGAATTACCGAAATTACAACGTTGGTTTAATGATAATCAACATCCAAGTCGTCAACAAATTCAACAGTATGTTAAGGAGTTGAATAGTTTGGAATCGCGACGGGGACGTAAACCATTAGATGTTAACAACGTGGTTTATTGGTTCAAAAACGCACGAGCTGCGCAAAAACGTGCAGAAGTACGGAATATGAGCCCGGGTATACCGTGTCACTTATCCGTGAATGGATATAACAGTAGTAGTCACTCTCCACCAAATGGATCCAGCTTATTGCTATCCAGTGACAGATATGGACCAATTAAAAGTCCATCTTCAGTTGCGTATGATAGAAATCAGCATGTTAATATAATGAATGAAGATATTTCAATGAATGAATCTGATCTTGAGGATGATGAACCAAATGATGGACAACAACGTACTGATGATGAACAACCTCTTAGTCCATCTGCACCCTTATCTTTAACAACAAATCGTAAAAGAGATGAGGAAAATAATAGCCCACCACCTGTTAATAATTCTTCACCCTCAGATCGGCAAGTAAGAATCTAAATAAGTTTTACTTTCATATAAAATAAATTTATTCCTTGTATTGTTGCAGATATTACTGGAACCAAAAATAGAACCATCTGATGAACCTGTAAATCTTCATTCCCCAAGTGATCTGTCGAATAATAATAAAATGAAAAGCCATGTATCCGATGCTGAAGATGATGACCATACTGATAAAGATCGCGATACAGAAAAACATTTAAATGAAACTCCTGGTCCTGATACAACACGTTTGGAAGAAATAAATCGACAGCAATTTAATCGATTATGTAGCCCAACTTCAGATCAAGAAAACTCCCAGTTAATCCCCCGAGGAGCAGGACCCCCAGAAAATTTGGATCGTCTAGCGGGGTTCCCATTAGTCCCGAATTCAATGTTTTCGCATAGTATTATGTATATGTCTCATTACATTCCTGGTTTAGCTCATGGACATGGAAACATGGCAAATACTCCTCCCCCAAGCGGAAGCGGACTCAGTATATCATCACTCGCTGCTTCAGCAGCTGATGAACGACGGAAGAGAAATCGAACTTTTATCGATCCAGTCACTGAAGTCCCAAGATTAGAGCAATGGTTTTCATTAAATACTCATCCTTCGCATAGCTTGATTTTAAAATACACTGAAGAATTAAATTGCATGACTTATCGACAGAAGTTTCCGCGATTGGAACCAAAGAATGTGCAATTCTGGTTCAAGAATCGTCGCGCTAAATGCAAGCGATTGAAGATGTCGCTTTTTGAAAGTCAAGCTCCACATGGGCAATATCATCAAGATCGCGAATAACATTATATGCAATACTTTCGTTAAGTTTTTGTAGATCTTAATTTATATTATATTTGAAGACCAAAGAAATCGTGTGCAAAATCTTGTTAAAGTTATAAATAAAGGATACATTTTTTAAATATCGCATATAAAATATGCAATTTAAAAAAAAAATCGTACTGAAAAACCAGTGTTGGTCATATATGAAATGTATTTACCAAAGAATAAATTCCGTGATGTACTATTTTTATTCAGTATTAAATGGACTATTTTAAAATGGTTTTTAAATAAAAACAGTTTTTTAATTTGTAATAAAACATTTAAAAAAACTTGTTTTAATTACAAATTGTACAAACTGTTGAGTTAGTTCTAAATTAATGTATGTATCTCTATACTTACTGTAATACGAATTTTATTGCTAAAATAATCTTTATACAACTGTACTTGATAGAAAAAAAAACCTATTGCTAATAATAATTAGTAAGTTGTCTAAATATTCTGTACATAATGCCGAGAAGATTATTAAATTTTAAATAAAGTCATGTCCGTCTTCAAGGTTTTGTTTTTATAACCTATTAATATTTTTTAAAATTATTTATAACATAAACAGATTGTAAAATAAAGGAGCTTTTATCAAAATACCTCATTTAAAAAAAAATCAAACTTTTTATTCTGAAGACGGTCCTGATTTGTGCTTCTTTGTTGCTAAAGCCATTTAACGTGCCATGTTTTATGTATTTGTATATGTAATAGTGATTAATCTAATTTATTGTTTTATTTCCAGATATGTAGTTCTTGTTTGTAAAAAATTTATCGAAGTGTAACATTTGTTGAAATTGCATTTATAAATATATCAATGTAAATAAATAAAAATATGCTGACGAAAAATGAAATGAAATAATTTTATTTTTATAATTTAGTCCCCTTGCTAAGGTTTAATTTTCTGCCACCCTTGTATTAAGATAAAAGATTTTTGCAATCACTGCCTAGCAGAACGGCTAATCTCTATTTTGATCCCCTTCTGCTTCGTATCTTTTTGCTTTCTTTCATTCTTACCCCTCGTTTCTGTGTTTCATATTCATTTAATTTATCATTTGTATAGTTTTGTGGATCTATTTTCTACTTCGGGATCTTATTTAAGGTAAGTGGCAAAATATTATTCAATTGTTTACAATAAATTTAAATCAATATATAAAACATTTAAAGATACTTGGGGGTTTCTTATTATTCATATATCCAAAATATTTTAAATAATTATTTTATAATTTTTATGTTTATATTTTTTAATTTNAAATCTAATTATAACCGGTCGTTCATTTAATATATTAGTTAATTTAATTTAACACCTTGTTAATTTAAATTATATTTTTATTTTATGTTCATTTCGATTTTTACATCAGCTTCAGAACAACGTCTCTGCATACACGTAAAATAAGGTAAATATATTTTAAATAAGCCGAGTAATTTCTTTAATTTTTTAACACAATAACTTATTTGTTTTATACGAGTAATATATTTAAATATAGAACTTTATATTTTTAAATTTGAAATATAGCTTAGACAAATTTTTGGAGTATTATTTATTGAAGACAACACGTTGGTTTTAAGCGACCGAGTGTCGTAAATTAAATAAGTAATTTAAAAAAAAATATTCAAAAATTATAAGTTTCCAGAAAAAAAAACTCATCAGATGAAGATAGATGTGTGTTATCCTATCGGCAAAATTGCCTAGCGGCCCCGTTAAAAAAGTGGCCCCAAAATCTTTTAAATAATATAACGCAAACAAAAAAAATTACATGGATTTTTTTTGTTCGCTTTTGTGGGCTAATATTTCATTTATAAAGAAAATGGTACATGTAATTTTAAACTTTAATAACAATGAGGGGGAGTAGATACCATAATTTTCATTTCTTCAGGAAGGAAAAACATTATTAATTTAGTAAATAATACAAAGTGCACCAAAATGGTCGAGGTATTTCCGAAGTTTGGAAACCTTTCGAACATTTCAATTGCAAAATTTAATCGTTGAAGATGGTCTGTTGGTTTTAATTCTTGTTCAAGCTGAATTTTGTAAGGTTTAAGATGAAAACCCTTCCTTATAATACTTTGAAAAGATGAGTTTTGAACGTTTTATTCTTGACCTTTTGGGACATACTATATTTACAAAATTTTCCGGCAACTATTCTCAGATAACAATAAGATTTATTAAGACCACCATTATTTTTAAATGAAAATATTTTAAGAATTCTAGTATAATTAACTTCGTTATTCGAATATTTTTACCGTGAATTATTTATATACAATATACAAACGAAACTCAAAATATTTAGAATCAGTCGAATGAATTTAAATTTAAATTGTTAAACAAAATGATAAAGTTTATAAATCTATTTTTATTTCAGAAACTTCATTTTTTTGTATTTACATATTTCGATATTTTCTGGTCGCCATAAAACAAATAAAACAAAACAGTTGTTTCAAACTTTAATTTTGCAATATTGTACAATATCAACAATCAAAGCCGATTATAAATATGTCATTGTAATTTATAACATTTTGATATTCTATGCTAACATAAAACTTTTAAGTTATAAGTTGTCAGTATAAAACAATTTTATTACAACTAAAATTCGTTATTTATCAGATTTATATAAACATTTTTAGGTAGTAAGGTCGTATATTGGTGGAGGCGCCGAAAGTCTTAAAATTTCTTGTTTTCTCAATCTATTTATAAGCTTGCAGTATTAATACCTCATGAACTTAACACAGAATATACCCATTTCATTTGGTACATGTTTAACTGTTGACGGTTTTCAGATAACAACATAATACATATCCTGCTTGTAATGGTACTGTATGCTAAGTTACTGCATATTTGAAAATGTTCGTTATGTCTTATTGTAATAGATATCAAGTGACGGCTAGATAATCGATAATGTTTTGGTTTCCTGGTGTCTCTTTCTATCTATGCTAAACTTACTGTTACTCAGGTCTCGTAGCTAATGTTCATATGTACATTGTTGAACAATACACCTTTAGATTGTTACCAATTTAACATGTCTTCGAGTTTGACAGTTTTTCATTGTTTGTTTTGCAATCTTAAATTGTTTTATTTTATAAATTACTTGCTTCATAGAATAAAAATTAGTTTAAATTAGAAAATTTTCCGCTTCTAAATTTAGAAATTTTTAGAGAATTATTAAGCCTTTTTTAATATGCCTGATATTTTCTAAGACTATTGCAATGAGTCTGTGAACCTTACAGTAAATTAGAAAAAAAGCAATTGTTTTTTCAAATAGTCTGGATATTTCCAGAACATCCAGAGATAAGACAATATTTTTTGTATACGGTTCAAATTAAATACGGAATATTTTTAAAGGTACAAAATAATTATTATAATCAAGGTAAAATAAAATCGTGATAATGTTAATTAATATTTATTCCTTTAGCAAGCGATATTATTGTGCAGTAACTGATAAGTAATTTAAAAATTTACTAAGGTACTTTTTAATAGAATTTTTGAAAATCGTCTGGATAAGCTAGACTAATTTAGCAGATAAAATTCTAAAAAATATCAGATTAAGATAATTTTCAAAATAAACAGGCGCATTACGGCACTATTTGCAATAAATTTACAATTTGCTTTATATAAACAATTTCCAATAGATTAAAAATGTTATATAAACGACAAAGGATTCAAATTTTATTCTTTATTTGTTAAATATATGTTCAATTATTATTTACTTTATCTTTTTACTTTTATTAATCATAAATTTGTTTAAAAAATCAAATATTGATTATATTAAATATGTTATTTTATGTTTAAAAGTATATAATACAGTTTTAGATAACAATAAAAAAGGTTTTCTATGTATATCAATAGAATAGCTTTAACATTAACCAAAATCGTTGAGTATTATTATCTGGAANGTATATCAATAGAATAGCTTTAACATTAACCAAAATCGTTGAGTATTATTATCTGGAAATAAGCCTGCATTTAGCTTTTAAAACAGTCTCTCTGTTATAGGTTATGTTCGGTATTAGGCTGTTATGTTTTTCCGGGCATCTTTTGTCAACGGATCGGCTCAGTGATTCCACGTTGTCATAGTAACTTAATAAGAAGCTTCGGCTTCAAAACGTACATTCACAAAGAAGCAAGAAAAGCACAAAACACGCTACTTGAGCTTAAGTAAATCGCGATTCTTACTGGATGTACCCTTTCCTTTTCATTTCTTGTTTTATATTATTGTTAGATACAACTTTTGACTTCTTGAAACATTA
>NEEE01001259.1:12203-26705 GCA_002278615.1 Pogonus chalceus
AACAAAAATAGATGTAAAATTAAGCAATGAATGCACTTTAAGCGCTATATCTTTTTTTCTATTCATATTATAGAAAATTTGCACCTGAGCTGTTTTGTAGAGCCTTTTTCAATAAATAATTTGATTTTACCCTAATTTTAAAAATTGCGCCTAATAGGCATCGACCCCGACCCCGGAAACTCAAACTTAAGCTTTTGAGAAAGTCCTTTATATGATGAAATTGCTTCCTACCCAAAATGCACGGTTAAATGCTCTTTTTACTGGACTATAAGTAAATTGTTTTATTTGATTCATTACGATGTAACAATGAGGCTGAATACAAAATTTCAGGTTAAAAAAAATATATTTTTAAAATTTCGAAATATTGAAATATATAGAATAATTACTCATTTTCGCATATTACAAACCGCGTCATGTTTACAAATAATTTTACTCACAAGATATTTTTAGTCCAACGACAGTAAAGAATTTATTTTTTACAAATCAATCAATATAAATTATATTTAGAACGCAATAACGCACAAACTTCAAAATATTTTTTATTCGATAAACCGTTTCAATATAAACATTTTTTCCATTTCATTTATATGTATTTTTTATTATCATTGATAAACTAATAAAAAGTTTTTTTTTTAAGAAAAACAAAAACATTGAAAACTAAACTAAATTTATATTTTTGATCATGAAAACATTTTCCTTGACTATGTTCCATCATTTACGTTCCGCCCACGTATAAAAATAACAATTTTTGCTCAAGTTTGATTGAAAATAAACTGCACAGAATAAATAGCAGATAGTGTTAATAATTTTGGTGATGTAGCAGTGACAAACTCATAAAATATTGGCAACAGAATGTCGTTAGTAAATATGCCGGAAGGTTTTGAAAATATTGCATGCGAACTTCATTTACAAAAAAAAAGTATGCCTGCTAAAAGTAATAAGGAAGTTTTTATTATCAATTTTATCTTATCAACACGGAAATCAAAACTTGACAAAAGAATTTGGCATCTCAACAAAATTTTTTAACTTCTGTTATCGAAAAGTTTTTAAAAAATATTTAATGTTGACTACAATGAATATAATCTTACAAAGTTTTAATTTTTATACTTAAACATAATTTTTACAAATAATAAGTCAACTTACAATTTCAATAAATATACTTCAAATTAAACAATTAAATTACTAAATTATATGATACATCAAACTTAAATTTAATATTTTTAGTTAATTTTATCGAATGAAATCATCTATTTAACATTGAAATGTATAATTATTTTAACCGGAAAAATTAAAATTTAACTTAATACGTAATTAAATATTTATTATATTTCTTAAATGACGTCATTGAATACGTAGATGATAAATAATCTTTTATTTAAAAGAGAATTAATTATAGTATTTTTTTTTTTAATTAAGAAAAATGCATATTTGCACACAACAATAACAGATACAAAAAACAAACAATAATTAGAACGTTTTTAATGAATTATAAATAAAGTGAACTTAAAAATAGATTATTTGTTCAAAATAAATCAATTTTCATTTTAATTATGTTTATTATGATAAAAAAAATGGTTAGATTAATTCGAGAAAAAAAAAAAATGGATTAAATATTATTTATTTAAACAAGTTTTGGAGTTTATTTAAACAGCAGTTATTTTTCTATATTTTATTACAAGATAAGATAAATATTATTAGTTATCATTAAATTATAATTTTTTATGATTCACTTAAAAATGTATTTATTTAATTTAACTTTTTTTTATAATTAGAACAATTTGAAGGTAATATTTTAGGTTAATTATTTGTTTGTGTTACATATATTTAAACAACAATAAATTTGTATAATTCATTTCCTTTCTAATAGGAAATTCAGTTTAAATTAAAATTATTATATTGAATTAAACAAAAGATTCATCTAATGTGAATAGAAATTAAAATAGAATTTAATTCATTTTTAATCATTTAAGGGGAGGTTCTTGTTTCTCGTGCTCAAATATACATAAAGTTTGGGAATTTTTTTTAAGCCAATGAAAAGAGCTACGAACATGCGGTTTGGACAGTTTTATTTGTTATATTTTACAGAATAAATCCTATTTTTTATCCCCGAAAAAACAAAATGGTGTCTCAAAATGGCTTTCCGTCGAGACTGCATCCTGGATTGGATTCCTCCGCTGCGCCAAGCACTCGTCATTTCGTGTTAAATTATAAACAGAGATATTTTGCATNAGAAAAAAGTATCCTCTATCAACGAGATTTAGTTGAACTTCAATCCAATAAACCGTTGAAACGCTACACTCGGCGTTAGAAAAAAAAACATAGTTTCGAGAAAAACGCGTTTGAAGTTTTTTTCCTCGCGCGCGATATGAATGAGTTTGCTCGAGACGTTGTAGCTCCGTAAATAAATGTCGGATCAAAATATCCTTTTGCAAAAATATTCTACATAAATCAAACTTTCAAAATATGCAATAAAAAAAATCGATTTTTTGAAATTTCGAAACCAGAACCTCCCCTTAAAACATGAAAAAAAAGTCACGAAAACTCAAGACAAAGAAATCTTAATTTTACTTTTCATATTAACATTTTAGTTTAAGTTAAATTAAAATTATTTACTATAAATTATATGAATACGTTGTAATTTAGAACTTGACATATTAAGATTTTAATTTTGTTAATTAAATTGATCTTCAATTCAATCAAAAGTACTTTTCAAGTTTTGCTTTATATTTAAAATAATATTTTTAATGTTTTTACTTAATATATCATTAACGTATTTCAAAAGATAATAATTCCTGCAAATTATTTTATTTTTGTTAACCTATGACGTTTTTAAGATCAAGATTATATAATAAATGCATCTTATAATAAATTGGCTAAAATATCAAAGTACATTTAAATTTAATGAAAATATAATTTCATGGTAATAAATTAAACTTGAGATTTCAGTTTATTCATATAATAAAATTAAATACATACTGTTGCTATATTTATCTTTAATAAGTTTAAAAACAAATTAAGTTAAAAAACTTTCAATTGTTTTAGAAAATTAGTTTTCGCTGAAATTTTAAAAATACATTTCCAATGAAATTTTAACCGGATATAAGTCGAATAATAGTTTAAATTTCTGCATATACATTATAATATATTTATGAACAGTGGCAGGAAGTGAAAATGTACTTGTTTTGTTTCAAAAAATATAATATAAATGTCAAAAAAACTGTGTAAAATAATCGTATAAATAGATCTTCAAATGAATAATTATTCATATTTAAAAATTGTGATGATATAATAAAGCTATAAATAATAAAAACGATATAACCATATTTTTTACGACTTTTAAATCATGTTGTTACAAGAAAAATAAATTACAAACTTTATTATTATACGAAGTAGAGACAAAATTACTTTCTATTTAATAAAAAAACTTTTAAAACAATTATAATATTAAATTACAAAATTAATTCCCTAAAGTTTACTTACTTTATTTATTTTGATGCAGTAAAAATAAGATAAAACTTTATGACAAATAAAAAATATTCTAGAAATCAACTATTCAAGGTTAATATACGTTTATGAAGTATTAAAAATATGAATTTAGTTTAGCGCGGAAATATGCACTGTATCAATAAATATTATCTGTGGAAACACATTAATAAAGTATGAATCTACTCGATAATTTATCGATATTTATGTAATAAAATTTCCAAACTATTTTTTGTTGTTTTTATTTTGATCGTTTTATAATTTTAGAAAACGGACTTTACTTACGTAAATAAAATTTTATAAACATTATAATTTATAAATTACTATACACCGAAAATTTTCTTAAAACATAGTAAATAAAAAGTAACGAATAAAACATTCTACATACATAATATAATAAATATCTATGAAACATCTTACTAATGCAAACCATAGATTAGATATAAAAAAAGATAATGAATTTTCTTGGGCAATGACTATAGTTTACTTTATATCAATAAAAGTCTTAACATACTAAGTACAAACTTATTTTTGTTTAATAATGTCCATTAAGTAACTGAATCTGAATCTGATATTTTAACATTATTCTTCATCCAAAACTTAGAATATAGAAAACATCTTATGAAAGTGACTCCCTTTAGAAAGAAAAATAAGTATAAAAATAAAAGAACGTTTTCAAGTCTGTGATAAAACGAAGACTGAGATTTTTACTGCTAAAATGCTATTTAAAGCTTTTTAAATATATATTTTAAAAGAAAAAAATAGATTTGTATTAATCTTGTCTACTAATTTGGAAAAATCAATTACTGTTTACTAAAATATTTCCTGTGTTTCCAGACGCCCAACTTGAAAAATTATTAACAGAAGTTATTAATAACTATTTTTTGATAATTTCTATCTTATTTTTCTCTTTTAAGGAATTCTCAAGGATTGATACTTTGTTTATTCAAGTAAAAGAACTGCATCAAAAAGTTGAAATGCAAAAAAGAAATATTTTATTAATTTTAAATGATTATTATTTAATAAAAAGACCATAATTTATATTTTTTGGGCCAAAAAAAATTGATTGCAAGATTTTTGCTGTCGAATTTAAATATAAATAATATAAAAGAGTTTTATTATTGTACAATTCAATAAAATCGATTCGGGTTTCGAATTAAATATTACTTCAGGACCAAAAATTTTAATATACTCAGGGTTTCATTTACAGAAACAGGACTTTTAAAAAGAGTAGTTGAAAATTGTAAATAATTATTTGTCTTCCTATGATTGAAGTTTCAACATTTTTATCTTTTGTTTTGTATAGTTTCCTTGCCCTTGGATTTTTACAAAACAATTGAACTTAACTGATAATAATAATAAATATGCAATATTTGTTTCAATCAAAGAATAGTTATTTGTGTATTAAGAGCGCAAAGTGGGACATTGTCGATTGAGAGATTGTTGCCGCGCGACTTAGGAGCGCGGCATTTTCTCGAAATCGACAATGTCCATTTGCGCTCGAAATACACACAAGATTTTTTCTACAGTCGCCACAAACTTTAAGAGATATTTGAAATTTGTTTTTGGTGTTACTGTGATGTCACACTATTGCTATCTTTGCACACTATAGAGTGTGGTGCGGAGTGAGATAGGAATATTAGTTTCGCCGTGACATTATATTGATATTATATATCAATTGTAGTTAAACTGAACACAATTGATTTTTTAATATCTTTTTTTTTATAAATTAAACGAACTTTATTTTAAAATAATAAAAAAAATCATTTGTCGTTATTTTCTATTCTTACTGAGCTATTCAATCTAATCTAAGTATTTTTAATTTCGTTTTTGTAAACGAATGCCCTATTTTATTTCTATACTCCTTAGCAGGGCATATTTTGTTTGGTTATGTAATATACTAACAGAGCAATTATATGTCAGATTGACTTGTGAAGGTAATAAATGTGTAGGTAACGACAGTGGTATTAATTTTTGACTAAACATTTCCATTAAGAATGTAAACAAGTAACATTTTATAAAATTTGGACAGCGAGCGTTTTCTCTACTTTGTCGCTCTAGAAAGTAATTTTTATGTATTGAAACATTTGTAAGTAGGATATTATCCATTTCTTGAAAATTCAAAATAAAAGAAAACCGAAATCATAAACAATTTAGTTTAATAAGTTCTAGACCTTTTATTATCTATTTAATATCTTTAAAGTGTATTCTTTTCACAAAGCTGAAATAAATCTTAAATGATACTGAACTAACCATTCAGAGAAACAAATTAAGAATTTGATAATAAATCGAAAAATTAAAACGATTTCCGTACACGACAAACACAAACTACAGCTTATTACTTTTTATGACTTCTATGGAAAATTTCATATATATACTTGGTTATTATAGAATTAAAACTAATGATGAGATAAAATAAATTGATCACAATTATTTACTCTTCTGTCTCGTTTTTATATTTATCTCTATTCCGTTTCAAATAGCAATAAATTTATATCATGTATATATAGAATCATCTTGTAATTTTCTACTTAAGAACACATTACTATTGCATACGTCAATAGTAAATTGTTTCTTTTAAACTTTAAATATTTTAAAACTCTTTTAATAGTATCGATAAACATCGTGATAGTGTTGAAATGTAAAATGGAAAATTTTATTTATTCAATTAAATATACACTAAATTTCAATTTCATTTCATATTGCAATAAATTGTATTGGTAAAATATTTGTGATAAAAAATATCTTGTATAGTCGGAAACTAATTTAAAAAAACTTCATTAATTTTTTTAATCATGTCTGTATTTCTTATCATGTTCCCTACATCAAATTAAAATGTCATTTAATATTAATATTAAAATCAATTTTATACTTTAATAAGATACGCAATTTCTGAGTTCCATGTTTTCAAAATTGAGAAAAATTTTCGTTCTAAGATATATTTGATTGTTTTTATTAAAATAATAGTAATTGTATTTATTAAGAGTAATTAACGTAATTACTTATTAAATAATTATTTTTGATGGATCTCATCTTATAATAACGAGCAATTCTTTTATATAAATATACTTGATGTATACCTTTTTTGTTATATCAATGTTAGGACAAATATTTATATAAAAAAGTTGTTCAAAATTAAAATGTCCATCCAATGAAGCACTTTCTAATGATATTCGACAATCCTGTCAGAACTCAGAAGTTACAAGAAAAATAAAATTTCCAGTTTATTATATTTCAAAATAAGTCTCCATTATTTTAATCTTCCTTACAATATAATAACAATTAAAAGAACTCAAAAGTGTGAAGAAGTTTTCTGACTTAGTTTGCAAAACAATTTTGATGAAAATCACGGATAAGGAGTATTTTGGGTTAAAAAACTGATCTATTCGCGGAAAATCATTTAAGGCCATTTAACGGTTTTTCGATCCAGCGTGACAGTGACATTATATTTAGGTAATGGAGAATAATTTTCAAATTTATTGAAAGAAATTATATTACAGCAAGATATTATTTTATAAAATAAGCTTTTTGATAATGTATTGAAAAATTGAATAAAAAATTCAAAGAAAGAGCAATACTTGTGCAACTCAATAAAGATGTCAAAAATATTAAAATTAATATCAAAATATACTTCGACCAGCCTATATGTGTCGTTTTCTAAAATTAATTGTAAAAAGCCAGATACATTTAAAGTACTCTTACCATAAAAAATTGTTCCCGTAATTTAATGTGAAAAGAAATTTTAGGAAAAGGATAAATTGCCTATAAGTTTATTTTACATAATTAATATTTTGTATTGAAAATAAAAGTTAACCAAAATCGCGAGTGAAGCTCTGTTAAGCCGATATTTTATAAAAAGGGGAATTCTAATTTATAAATGAGTTAAGAATTACAAAAGATCTCTAGAAAAAGTAGAGGAAATTAGTATTAGAAAAAAGTATTTTTTGTACTCATGCATTGAAAAGTGTTGATTTGCGTTACCTTAGCAACATCCGAAACTTCTATTTTCCGCATTGTAACCAGAATATCTTACGGGAAATTTCGCAAAAAGCACTCCTATTTCTAAGGTATCCATTAGAAAATTAGTTTCTTTTACGATTAAACATATACTTCAAAGAAATTAAATGTAATTTTTTNGTCTGGTTTGACAGTAGTAACCTATGAAACGTCAAACATAACCATTAAAAATAATACAAATAATTAATTATTAGTTTTAAACTTTTCGTACAAAAAATACTGTACATACTTCTTGCGTGAACTTGGTTCCCGGAATCGTTCTATGGCGACACTCGCAAGCTCGTGCCACCAAACTTTCATCCGTGAACCAGTCTTTCCCGCACTTGGTATGTAAATAACTATTTTTTTTACCTTAATAAGGACTAAATTTAGTTTGAATCAAACTTCTAGAAAAGAAGGTTATGAATAAGTATTTTTATAAATTAAGGCTTTTCGTAACTATATATGCCGAGATGTATTATAAAATTTAAACAACATTAATTTTAGCAGTTTATGAAACTTCTGAATTATCTTAATGAGAGATTAATTTCAAATAAAATATTTTAAAATGTGTTGGTGCTACAAACAATATCATATATAAATATGTACCAGAATATTTAAAAAAAAACTATTTAACGATAATAAATTGAATAAAATATTAAATTAAGTACATTATATCTCAGTATTAAAGTTTTATAAAAAAAAAAACGATTGGAGACGTTCAAAGAAAATGTAAACTACACCAATTTTTATGAATTCCGAAGAAATTATTCATAAATTTCTTAAGTTATTTATCATTTAATTAATAATTTTTTATAATAATTTAATGATTAGATTTGCTTTACAATCATATCTTTAAGGAATTAATTTGAATGAATTAGTAAGAAGTTTCATGGAATATTAAATGATGAGAATTTGACGTATATTTATTTCTGCTGTAAAGCTTAACAATAAGTGTTAGATAAATAAAATTAGAGTAGTATATTAATTAATTAAGTTGTAGAATTAAAGCTTAAAAATAGTAGATAAAGTATTTAAAAGTATATTAGGGAATGTAAATGAGTAGGAGAATCTAGAAGTATCTAGGAATAAATATTTTAGGCTAGAAGTAAGATAATTGAATTTCGCGCATGTTCATTTTCCCGACGTTTTCTTTCATACGTAACAAATGACGCTCAATCATAAAACCTCCTCAAACTCATGTGTTTATTTTCGTTCTAATTATATCACACTATGAACGAAACCAACACAATCATGATATGATTCAAGCAGGTGCAGAGATGCTGACGTCACGGGAGTACCTCCTCAGCGGGGCACCGAGCACCAACATTTTCCACGAACATGAGGAGGGCCACGTCAGCGAGTCGTCGGCGACGCAAGACAAAGAGGAAAGTTATCGTAATACTGCGCAACCGCGCGACAAATACAGCGGAACCGCCGCAGGAGGCAACATTCGTTCTAACATGGAAACAGCGCGCGACAGTACGAACAAGAAGTGCGAACCGAAATCAACTATTGAACATAGTGGAAAAATCATCATGGGCGAAGGACGAGATGAAACAGCAAATGAAGCAAATGCAGCGACGAAAATCCAAGCGGGTTTTCGTGGTTATCAAGTCAGGAAGCAGATGAAAAATAAAAAAGTAAGTTTATACAAACTTTCTATTTACTTTTACTTTACTACCAATAAATAAACATTTCTAACTCATATATCACATAAAACTTACTTAAAAGTTTTTTAATTCATATCCTTGCAATGAATAAATTTATTTAAAACATGATAAAAATCTTATTTCCAAATTTCATAAAACATACAATTACAATTATTTAGATTTAGAAGAAACTGTTTCTTCTAGATTCTTCAAATTAAATAATTTTATATTAGTTTTCTTCAATTTTATAAAAGATAAACTTCTTATCATTTTAAAATTAAAGAGAAAATACATAGTTTAAATTACAGGTGACTATTAATTTAGATAATTTTTTGTATTTTGTTTTAATATTAACCTTTAAGAACATGTTTTTTTAAATTTTATGTGTGATTGTAAATAGTTATTGACAGAAACGTCATTAATTTCTTACCGAAAAGTTTTGTTTTTTATTTTCTTTAAAGAATATGTTCAATTTTGAAATGATTTAGCCTAATTTGTTTTTCGTTAATATTTTAATTCGAATTATTTTGAATATTAATAGTTACACAATAAGTTTATCAGGAAATCCATTTAATTTAATAATAATAAATAGATAAGTCAATACCTTTTTATCTATTAAGAAAACAATGTAAAATAAATAATGTTTTATTTTTATAATAAATATCTTATTTTTCTATTGTTACATGAATATACGCGTGAGTCATAAAAATTTGATCTAAATAAATAATAAATATGTATTGATTTAAGTAATAAGATTATTAAAAAAAGCAAATACCAAATAAATAGACAAAAAACTAAACAAAAACAAACAAAGTAGTTGACAAGAACAATTGTTTTTTTAATCACTCCAAATCTAGTAGGTCGTCAAACAAGTTTTTATTATTTAAATTCTTTTCTTTCGAAATATACAAAGAGTTTTTGTATTATTACTTATACATATTTGAATACGCTTATTGAAAATAAATTTCGATCTTTTGTTATTTTTCTATTTATGATTTTAAATGAAGGTGTTAGTTGAAATGTTACATTTAAAACATAATTATTTCAAGTTAAATTAATTAAAAACAAAGTATTGAAATCACCTTGAAGTATAAATTTATATGTTCCTTGTATGATTCTGAGATATTTTAAGTGTTATTATGGTCATGTAGTTTTATATCTTTCCTACTTTTAAAAGGATTTTTTATTCTCAGATAAGATAAAGAATAAATCTTTTAAGTTAATGTTTTCAAATACAATTTAATTATTAAATAAACTTTTCTAGTTATTTGAGTTAATCTTAATTAAAATTTCTGTCTGATTTTGGTTTAAAGACAGCCAAAAACATGCTATTTCAAAAATATTTGTTAATTAATATTATTTATACTTTCCATGAAAAAATATTATCTAAAAACAAAATGAAATACAATATATTTTGTAACATTGTTGCAAACATTTAAAAATATACTTAATGCTCCATTAAAGTGACTAACAAAATAACAATTAAAAATATCTATCATGTTGGAAACAATTTAATTTACAAGAGTTGTTTTTAACATTGAAAAATTTTGTTGTGTCAATTAGATTAAAATATCGTTTCAAAAATAAGATGAAGAGAATTTTCAAGTCACATAATTTTCTAGATAGTTAAGCAATAATGTTCTTTTATTATGACAGTATTTAAACATATATAAATTAAAATTATTTTAAGCGAAGCAGAGTATTTCATTCATTTCTAAAATTGTAAGACTTTTTGGCAATTACCAAAAACCATAATTTGACTAATTGCCAATTCTTTTGATTCTCTGTCAGAAAGTTTCATAGAGCGTTGTAAATACGTCAAAAAATTTTTATTATTAAGTGAGTAGGTACATTTGACAGGTCGGCATCAGTTTAAATTGTAGCCGAAAATAAAACAAAGAAAAATGAAATAAAATGTTTAAAGTGTTTGGTTTTGGCCAATGCATGACATTACCTTTAGAACGCAAATACATTACATACTATTGAGAAATAGTCGCTTTAAATAATTTGGCATGAACGGATCTTCTTGTCCTCGCACTATTAAAATACGCATCATTTATTTCTAGATTATTCAAAACAAAGGAAATTAATCATCAATATTTCATTCATATAGTTTTCTTACTAAATTACGAAGATTCTAATATCTAAATAAATATTAATTACATCTTAAATATCTTTAAAATATTAGAAATGCAGACATTATCTTTCAAAGTTTGTTGCAAGGATAAATATTAAGATTTTAACATTATCATAAAAATCAAAATATTAAATTTATTTAAAAAAGCTGATAATTTATTCATTTATGCACATGACTATAAAATGTTTGTAAAACTCCAGAATAAAAGAATGTCATGGGTCAGTTACTTATATCACAGGTTGCAATCGACCTTGAATATTTTTTTGCAAAGTTAAAAATTGCATCATTATCTAATCAAAAAGTCAATATATTCAAATAGATGCAAGTCTTTAAGGCTTATAATATCAGAAATTTTATAATAATATATTCCTACTATTTCTTGAAATGAATTTAGTAGTAAAAAATTAAATAATATATAAATATTTTTATATTTTCTGTTGTTTATGCCAAAAAATGTATAATTTTCATTGACATATTATTATCTAGTGTTCGTGAAACTACATGGAAAATGTTATGTTTCCTAAAATTCCTATCTTCCTACACATTTCAATTTATAGATTTATTATTTGTGATATATTCAATTATTTCCTATCATCACAGTAATAGCAACACAATGCAACATGTAGATATAAATTATAATGGAAGTGAATTAAACAATATAGAAATCATATCTGCAAATAGACAATTCAATCCATTATATTGATTAATTTATGATGAATTCATTGAATCTAGGTTGCTGCATCATATTTTCACAACTTTTAATTAACTTTAATGAATACGCACACATGTTATCAAAAGTATATTGTATTTAAACGACAAATGAATCAATGGATTTCATTACAACGCATTTATTTTATTTGATATATTTTTAAGGTTGTTTCTTTCAACAAATATGTTATTTTGAATAGAGTTAGGTACACCAACACAAAATTTATCAACAAATATGTTATTTTTTAATGAATTGGTGAGTTAAAATTGTTTACTTACATATAAAACTTCAATTAAAAACATCGTAATTTAATTAACTTTCACAAAATATTATTTTATAGTTGCATTCATAAACACGTATTCCACGAAATATTATTTATAGGTTAAATCTATAAATTTATTGCGTTATACACTATTTTTTTTAAATAATAATTCAAAATCAACTTAACTATACAAACATTTGAATGAAACTGTTAAAACAAATTCTACTTTAACAAACATAGACGGATTATAGTTTCGCAAGCAAGTTTAAACATTACATTACGTATACCTATATGTATGTATTAACTTGAATGTTTAAGTTTTATATTAAATACTAAGTTTATATGGCATTTGTTTTATTTAGTTTTTTTTATTGTTGCAGCCTTCAACTGACAACAATAAAGAAGTGAAACGTTGTAGCAGCGGCCGCAGACGTAGCTCCGGCCGCACTAAAGAAGGTCCAAAATCATCGGACCTGGAAGAACGTTCTGCTACAAAAATACAAGCAGGAATTCGTGGTTTCCTTGTTCGAAAACGCCAACGAAATGCTAAAGATAAGCAAGCGTAGACGAACAAGTGAAACAAAAAAAAACAATCATGAAATACAATTGTCAAATACAACAATTGAAAATATTCCAGTTTTATTTTATTATTAAGCGTCATCTTTATAGTTAATATATCGTATTATTAGGCTATTATAATTGTAGTTAGGTTTTTAATTATAGTTTCATTATTGTGCAATATTAGATTATTGTTAAAGAATATAAACAGTTTTATTAATGTACTTAATCTCATATTTCTTAACTGGAAAATTTAGGTCACCATAATATTTTAATTAGAATGAGGTCAAATTAATTTTGGGACCAATATTTATTCTCAATCACAAATATCAACGTTTTGAAATAAAAAAAATAAACACATTTGAAATAACACAAAGCATATGAATATAAATATTCTATTTTAATAAATAAAAGTCCTGTATAGTTAAGGATATGAGAATAATCAAAAAATATATTCAAACTATCTGCATATCATCTTTATATCAATGACGAAAATTAAATGTCTAAATTTTGAAATAACATTTAATTCAAATTGTATTTTTATTATTTGTTTCGTGTCGAATGTTAATTTAAAATCAAGTAATTGTGATGAATGATCAATATTCCAATACTAAACTTTTATTCTTGTACACTGTGTATGTATATAATATTCTAAATTTATCGATATTTCTTCAAATTTGTCGAAATAAACTATTACTCAAGCAACAAATGATATATTTTCATGTCTATTGCAATATTTTTATCTTTATCTACCATTTATTATATGAAAAAGTATATATTCTATATTTGCAATAAAATATTAGATATAAAATGTGATGCATCTATTTATATATTATAAAAAATGTATATCAAATTTTAATAAAAGTTAATACCAATACATATCTTGTTTTATTATATGTATGTCCCAAAAGAGTAAAGAATTAAACGTTCAAAATCGTCTTTACAAAGAGTTATAAACAAGGATTTGCATCTTAAACCTTACAAAATTCAGCTTGTGCAAGAATTGAAACCAACAGACCATCTTCAACTATTAAATTTTGCGATTGAAATGTTCGACAGGTTTCCAAACTTCGGGAATACCCCGACCTTTTTGGAACACTTTGTATTTAACCGATATTTGTTAATAAGTAGATTTAAATTATTTATCACGAAATTAAAAGAAATCCGTAGAAAATTTTACTGATAAAACATCGATTATAACGATAATCCGATTATAGCAACATTGTTTAACAACAAAAATTTTCGAAAGATATTTATAGCAATAATTTTTTATTAATTCAAAATGTATATATAATATTAATCAAACAAACTAATAATTATATTATTTTAAGTTTTTAATTCAATAATTTTAAGCACTAATATAAAGACAATCGGTTATTATGATCACTTATACTGTTCCCTTACAATTTTTACTGTATGCCTACTAAATACAAAGTAATATTTCTAAATACGAAACGATCTAAAATACACTCAATAAATTTGAAATTATTTCTTACTGTTCGATTTTAAGCAATTTAAATTCTATTATTACCAAAAAGGCCGATCTATCGCAGAAGCTACGCACATAATACAAAAATTGCTATTAGAGTGCTTTGATTATAAAAGCGAGTGGCTCACAAACAGTATATAGGTAAGGGGAAGGTTAGTTTTGCATGATGTTAGGTAAGGAGGAGGTTATGTATATATATATATATATATATATATA
>NEEE01001259.1:52551-62961 GCA_002278615.1 Pogonus chalceus
AAATTGTTTTAAACAGTAAATCATAGATAATTTTTTGAAACTTTTTTACCTAAATTGTGATTTTATCAGCTTAGCTTCGTTTTGATAAGAGTTGCTATTTCTAAAATACTTATAAACATGATATGAAAATCAATAATTTTCAAAATATTAGCGATAAAAAATATTAAATAAATATCAATTATATCCAAATCAACAAATAAATAAAAAAAAGTCATACTACCAATCTATTTCTGCTACAATTTTATATAAATATTGAAATTTTTATAGAAATATCACAAAACTTATTGTTTTAATGCAATATTTACTTTTAGTTTATTTAATCAAGGATAAATCGTAAATAATTTTTGAAAATTTTTTATGGAAGTCAAATGTTTTCGAAATAATCTTCTATCAAAAAATAAAAAGGAAAGATATAAAAAAAAATTACAACGGAAAAAGATTTCTTGTATTATTTTACATAAATTTTATAAATTTTTCACGAAAATTAAACATTTCATAGCGATGTTTCGAAAATTTTTATTTAAGTTACTTATTAAAATTTCGGCTTTCCACATTATCAAAACAATTGACGAAACCTAAACTGTGAAACCATATTAGATGTTTTTAATAATAATTTATTATATAAAAACAACTTTAATGATTTTAAAATCATTAAATCAAAGATAAATCAACTCTTCAGAGAGGTAGGTATATTTATTTTATCTTGCTCATAATTTAAAACAAAACAAAGTATAAAAAACAATGGAATAATAAACGAAATAAAATAAATACTTTATTTAAGCATTAACCCTATTATAAAAATTCCTTGACATAGTTTCTTCCATTATGTTTACTGCAAATTTTATAAATAATCAACACACGAAAACACAAATTCCAATGTACACCAAGAAACCGAAATATCATAAAACGCATATTACCAATCCGTTAAAAACTCACAAAATCAAATAATTTTAAATATTATTTATTGAACCGTAAAACTTTACGGTCGTAACCATTCATAGAAAAATCATATCTAGAATATCAAAGATGAACTCTACTTTTGAATCGACGCCAAAAAGGCACTGCTACTGACGCAACGACTACGTTGATATTAAGATTTTTCGGAAATGGATTTCATTGCTTCGAATGTTCAATAGATTTTCTATTTGTTGACGCATATTAATGTGTAGGTTTTATTTTTTATAACTATTTTCTATTTTCTACTTGTTTTTATTTGAAAATAAAAACAATAGAATATTGTATTTTATTTTTGTGCTGCGCCTACTTGTTTTATTATAAACGTCAAAATATATATTCAAAAACTGGAATTAATTTAGTATAAAATCATAAATAAGGAAATATAACTGATAATTCTATATGTTTTAGTTTTGATTACTTAATTTCCGATAAAATATAAAATAATAGAATATTTGGTTATATTTTAAAATGATAATATATATTTTTTTAATTAAAATAAAATGTTCAACCAGGTTATCATAAAATAATTTGATTTAGTGTTAGTTATTTACATTTCACATTTTTTTTAAATATGTTATCTTTGACCTATTAATAGATTAACCACAAAACAACGTAATATATTTATATTTTTCTATTATTAGTCAATATAGATTATGATTATCTCAGGAACAAAAAGCATTATGGTTCCTAATTGAAATTACGAATAAAAATATTTCGAAGAATATTATGAAAAATGGTGGAGGCGCGAATTTTTTTACAATATTAATTATTTATAGAATTGAATATCAATAATATTTATTTACGTCGTTTTTCAGAATATATTGTTTTGATAAATATTATAAAGTCCAGAAAAAGTAAATTTATTGAAATAATTATTGGACACGTGCATATTTATTTTAAATGTTTTATCCATAATTTCATCAATGTAAACAAACATGTAAATAAAATAAAATAAAACATTGTGTACATTAAATTAGACGTACTTCTGATAACATGATAGTCAAACTTATACAAATAAATAGTTTATTAAATTTGTGAAACTAAACAGAATATTTCATGTGAAATGCAATAAATACTTGTTACAACTTGAAAGTAACAAAACAATGTTTGTTTACATTACGTTTAAAACTATTGCATCAGTAATTATACTTTTCTAATCATTCTACGTTCTAAATTAATTCAAGTTACACAAAAAATATAAATCAATTCGTATAATGATCATTTTTAACTTTATTTTTTGCAAATATGTTATCATGTTACCATTAAATAGAACAAATCAGCATCAACTATTTAACAACTGAAAGTGCAAAGTTCAGTAAACACCGTAAAAACTATGTATCTAACTTATTTAGAATAAAAAGTTTGATAAAAATTAAACAACTTTCAAACAATTTTGCNAACTTATTTAGAATAAAAAGTTTGATAAAAATTAAACAACTTTCAAACAATTAGAAATATTTAAATAAAACATCAATTAAATATCGTAAAAAGGATGTTGTATTAGACCGCGGATATAAACAAAAGAAAATAACCAATTTTATAAACGCTAACTTGATTTATAGATGTATTAATATAAATATATATGTAAATAAAAAATATTCCTTCTATTCCGTATTTGTAAATATAAATAGTTTCAATTTTATGATTAATAATAATAATAATAAATTCATGGTTTTGTTATGTTTTAAATTGTTGTAATTAGAAAATTTAAACATTTACCGTTTCAAAAATATTATTATTATCGAATTTTTTAGAATAAAAACATTGTTAATATAATAAAAAAGAAAAATTCATATTATAAAAAGAATTATCTAATTGTAAGAAATTTGAAGAGTGTAGGTTGCAACAAATAAGAATATATTCATGAATTTAATTTTAAAATAAATATTTACAACTTAGAAGAAAAACAAAATATGGGAATTAACCTCAATGGGAATTCGCGAAAATAGAAAATAGGGGGCGCGCGTATTTTAACTTCAAGCAAAAAACACCTTAAAATAATATTAAAATAAAGTTTAAAGTAAAATTGAAATTGTTAGTTACGTTTTGCACACGTGGATTAGCGTCGTTTTGTTTTCGACGTGGCAAAAAAAGTTCGTTCATAATGAAAACAACAGAGTGTTCTATTTGAAGTCAGTTCTTTTTGAGAAGTCGTAAAAGCATAAGCTATACTCTGAGCTTTATTCTAGAGTGGAAATTCATTAGTGATTATACAAGAAGAAGTTTTATACTTTGCTATCAGAAATATTTGAAAATTTGTGATTGTACTATTAATTTGTTACATTTTTACATTTGGACTTAAAGTGTTGACAAAATGGGAATGATTACTAGAGTTCGAGGGAGATTACATTCTATTACGAAAATTGATCCTCAAGTTAAGGATGAAAAAATTGCTGAAACTGGTAAGGATTTAGCTACAAGTTTTAACAACTAATATAATTACTTTTTATATAAGTTGCATGAACATTCCTTTAATAATAATCCAATCTTGTTTTCAATATTTATTAAATTTTATTAATCTTATATATTAAGGACATAAAATTAATATGATGTAACATTTATTAGGATTGCATATGTGATAAAAGGATCCGTTTTGTTACATTTTTGTGATAATTAAATCATTATCCATATATACATTGAATTATCGTTTTGTTACTTCAAGTTAAGCTGAACATAGACAAAGTAACGGCTTAAATGGACATTTAATAAAAATATTTATTTATTTCAAAGTAAATAATGATAAAAATTATTTAAAAATTCAATTTTGCATGTTAAATATAAAATATATTTTACTTATTAAACAAAATGATAAGTTAAAAGTTGAGCCGAAACAATTATTCGAGAATACATTGTTGATTTTAATTTTAAACTGCCAACAACTTACGCTCTGCCAAACAAACTTACGAAATAAATGAATATGGAAGCAACCTTCATTTTTTTCTAAGATTTCAGTTTATATTACTTAAATTTGATTATTTTTTAAAAAACAAGAACATTAAAATGTCCTTCTTATGAAATATTTTTAAGGTTGAGGTTTTTTTTTTTTTTTAATATATATAATAAATATCTGGAATATTATAATTCTAAAGAATAATAAAGAATTTTATCATAAATTCTACTTATTAAAAACATATCAAGTGATAATAAATTTATTTGAATTTATTTTAGAAATAATTCATTTTTGTTATTGAATAAAAATAATATTTCCTGTAAAATTAAATTTGTATCAATAAATAAACATAAAAATGAATGGAAAAACAAACAATCATTCTGCCAAAAATTAATTTAAATTCCAAAATGTCATATTAACCTATCAGTATATTTAAACAAAAATAAATGAAAGTTCTTTGCACTGTTCATTCACTTCTTATATACAAACAGAAATGTGGACTTGATCAAAATGTGTTAAAAATATTTAAAAATAAATTTATTTCAGAGATGACCTAAATTCTTTAGTATATAATTTTTTTCAAAAAATCGCAACATCTGCGAAATTTTTAAACGAATATAATTATAAATCATCTTAAGAACATTCACCTCTGCTGCGATTTAAATCATGTACTATTTACTATATTTAATTACATGTTTGTGAATTTTTATTATCACTTGATTCAATTAAAATAAGATCTGGGGTCATTGTTGTTAGTTGCTAATGTTGGAAAAACACAACGGGTATATCATTTTATTTTATGTCTTTTTATATTATTAATCTATGATAATAATAAAATTAAACCAAAAGTAAATAACTAATACTTTAATATTATGAAATTTTAAAAAAGGTTTTCCGCAATTTAAAACCGATATTCTAAAAATTGAACTTTTATAATAAAATTGTGACGATATTCGTGAACGGGAAACATATTTTTCATTGTTTTTTCATATGTTTTCAACGATTATTTGATATTTTATAATTTAAATTTTAATTAAACATCATTTACTGTAATTTGAGATTTTAGTTTTTCGAAATAATTTAATATTTTTTTGTTACAGTTTGTCTTTTGTCAGTATTATTTCTGCTCCCGTACTGTGGCCGAGGACATGCGCCCTTATTACTAGGTCTTGGAAGCATGTGGCTTGCAATGTACTCCTGTTTGGTTCTTCCGGTTCTTATTTCCGCTAATTACAAATATCCGGTCCGTTGGCTTAGACACATCATTGAGCATTTACCAGGTAAATAAATATATTTTATTATCATCTCAAAATAACTTGAAATAGTTTTAAAATAACTTCATTTATGACAGTTGTTAGAGCGTAAATATAATTTATATTAACATAAAATATGAAATATTTAATAATAAACTAATGTATAGTTTTTTTTAAGTGCAATTATACTTTGAACTTAATAATTCATGCCAGAAACTACCAACGCAGACGTAATACTTGTTTTCTTGATGTTTTGAATTTAGAGGCAAACAAAACAAATATTTAAAAATAAATAAGTAGGAACTTAACGGTTATTGGCGATCGCTTATATCAATGTATATTAAAATATTATATGTATTTGTTTTTTGGCGAATTATTTACTCGAAAATATCTCAATACTTTTATCAGCTAGTTTACTACGTAAATATATAAATTTTATGAAACAAAACACTTCTATATATTCATTGATATATATTTTGATTTATTGATTTATCATTGATGTTTTGTTCCAAGATTTAAGAATAAAAGATAAGAATTAAATGACAAAAATGCAACAATACTAAAAATAATATGATCAATTTATTTAATATGTTTGGCAAAGTTGCACTGTCGAAACATGTTTTCAAATAAAATCATGTACCGACTTGCATCCAAATATACTTATAATATTTACATGCATAGTTTGAAAATAAAATAAGCATTTTACGTTTAAAAAAATATGTAAAAACTTACCGTCAACAAAAATTGCTGAGTGTTCGAAAGGTATCCTAGTGATGTCGTGCTGTTGGTGTTGAAGAACACTGAGACCGCTTCAATGTGATATACCGGTTCTTATACCCTTAGTACTTCGTTGGGGGTGTTATTGTTGTATGTAATACATGGTATATGTATTATAATATGCGTAACACTTTGCGTGGCAAGTCCGGCTAAATGATATCTTTGACAAGTTATACACCAGTGGTGGACGAGGATTTTTTTTTTTTAAAGGCACAAAATTTAATAATAACTATCGTTTTAACAACAATTATTTTACTTTTTTAATTTAATAGCTTGTGCAGAAATTTATTACTATATTTTTTCATAAAAACAAACATATCAATGTAATCACATGCCAGAACTTGCAATCCAAATATATTTAATTATACTACCTATTAGTAGGACACCCATCCCTCAATTTACGCGGTAGAAATTATGAAAACAACAAATATATACAATCGACCTTCCTATAACACGGTGTTCTTACAACACAGTTTCGATATAACGCGAAGCGAACATTATGAAAACCCTCCTATAACGCGCTTTTAGTACATCATTCCAACAACTTAAAAATATTATCTTTATTTCTATAACTTATACTAGTTTTTATTTCCATTATAATTTTTTTTATTGTATTTACACACTATATTTTTGCAATTTTCATTCGGATAAAACGAAACAACGAAAAAAAATACTTCGCGTAAATTGAGGGATATGTATAAATATTTACTTATTCTCATTATTTTTTTTAAAATTAGTATTATTATTAACATGTTAAAACTAATAACATATAAAATTATAAAATATATTTTAGACAATTATATTCTGACTGTCATTAATTTTTATATTTTGAATACATTTAAAAGTATATTTCATATTATACTTATTTATAGAAGTATGAACAATGGTTTTATAAGGAAATAAACATATTTATTAAAAAACCATTAAAGGTTAAACCATAATAGTAATTTTATACATTCAAAATTGTACCTCAAAAACAACTAATCTATTTATAATAACATAAAACATACCTTTACTTATTTGTAGTTATATCTACAATCATATATTTTATCTAATTCTAAAACTAAAATGATTTATCAAAAAAGTAATATTTTCATACTACGTTCCAGCGACCTTTTTACGTACGTGTCAATTTTATAGAAGAAAATTAAAAATCTCTCATAGTTATCAAATTAAAAAGAGTACCTAAATTAGAAAAATATTTATTGACGCATCATATTAAGCTTCAAATAACAAACATGTCAAAATATTAATTTAACAATGTACGCGCAACAAAAATCAAATTAATACAGGTTTAGTTATTAATTTAAACAATTTATTTTATTTATTACAAGTAAATATGTTTTTAAAGTTTCTTTGTTATTATTATATTCATAATATTTGTATTAATAATAATACCTTAATAAAATATTGGTTTTTAATCATATTTATTTAAATTGTTTTATCATTTTTACTAATATATATGTATATTTATTTATTTATATTAATTTCATATTTTTACAAATATTTAAATAAAATTTTGAACCAATTTATTTTTTATAGTTATTTTTCTAGATATTTATTTATATATTATATACTATTTTATTTTGTTTATACTTCATTTATTAGTTTAAATATAAAATAATAATGATTAAAATCGTAAGAAATCACTGAATACCTAGTTGACAAAACGATTAGCGCTTTAAGTAAATGTTAGTGTTATTAATTTTTTTTTTTTTGTTTATAATTTGATTTTATTTAAACATTGTTATTATTATTAAAATTATTAAATGTTCTGAAATATATTAAGTATTTATCAAAAATAGAAAACACAAAAACTAATAAACTCTTCCTTCTTCTAAAAATAAAATAATCCAAAAAACTAGTAATAACCCGATTGTTACTAAGACATAAAAGTACGAGATATATTTATCAATTACATTATCAAACGACTAAATAAACCATATAAACATGAACTCAAAAGATCCAATTTAATACACATATTACATAAAATTATAATAACAAAATAAAAACTATTAAATTTCTTTAAGAATTGACTAGACAAATTGACGATCTTTTATACAAAAATAAGCCTTGAACTTTACTCTTACAAATGACATTTTATGCAATAATTAAAATGTTCTATTTTTTTAAAAATTACACAAATAAGGTATTTAAATTAACTTGACCCGAAAATAGTTCAAAAGAACATTTTGTTTTAAGTTTAGAAAAAATAACATTGATAATTTTATCTTGTTATATAATTTCGTTTAGAAAAGTTTTAGTTATTTTGAAATAAAAATTGATATTAATAATCAAAACAAATTCATAAAATTAATGACAAAAAGGTTACATAACTAGTTATTTTATCTAATTGTTATATTTTTTTTGTAATATTATATTTGTGTAGTGATTTTTGAGTTGTTCTTAATACAAATAAGTATAAATTAATTTATTAATTAAATGCAATAAGCAGTAAATGAATATAAAATAAATGTTTTTTATTGTTGCAGGTATGATTCAATCAGCTTCTGGACCAGTTCTCCAAGTTTTAGGAAAAATTTATGCACCTATTGATCGATGTGAAAGAGTATTTTTGAAAATGTCTAATTTAACAAATATGGCGAACCAGGTAACTATATTTTTATATTATATTATTATAAAAAATTAATATATTTGTATTATTCCAGTTAATATTTTTTATGATGTGCGATCGAGTATTACTTTGCGGATTAGCAGGAACTGAATGTGTTCACAAAAAAGTAACAGCCTTATATTCGTTAATGTTCTACAATGTAATTGCATATTGTGTATCATACATTAAAGAACTTATAGAAAAGGAAGATTGGTCACCATACGTCAACATGACACAACATTCTAATTTAAAACATCTCGCAATGTCAGCGACAAAAATCGTCTTAGAATGGACAAAAGCTGTTACATTTATAATAACCGTCACATTTATGTTATTAGTATTTGGTTTAGAACAAGGACTTCAAAATTACCAGCCTACCTGGATTTACACCGCAATCACTTGGATTTATTACATGTGCACAGAAAAAGTCTTCGTAGAAATGTTTCCATCATTACTAATCTTTATGAAAATCCAGCGTTTAGAAGCTTTGGAAATGCTCTACGCTCCAGTTATTCTACGTGTTTGTACCGTTGCCATGTCGGCATTTTTCGTTCTTGGATTAGTATTTTTAGGACATTTAAGATTTGCGTTTATGGCATTATATTTAACAGTTTATTTGAAAGCTAAAGATGCCGCACAAAATTGTTTTAAAGAACTGAAAGCAGAAGAAGCTGTTTTATCTCAATTTAGATATGCAACAGATGAAGAACTCCAGGAATGGGATGATATTTGTGCGGTGTGTTTAAGTTCCATGGAACGCGCAAGAATTACACCATGCCATCATTTGTTCCATGCTGAATGTTTAAGAATGTGTTTGAATTCATCACAGCAATGTCCGATGTGTAAAAGAGAGTATACATTTCATTGATCAACTTTTAATTGATTGCACAATTGTACGTAAAATCTTTTCATTCCCAAATATTAAATTTCTTTTTTTATTTATTTATACATTTTCATTTAACATGAATCATAATTATCTAGCATCATTAAATGATCAAAACTTTTATCAATCAACATATTACCTAAAATTTTCTAGAAACAATAATTTAAAATCGCAAAAAAATAACCTTAAAATTTTTAACTTAAATAACTTACTTTAATCTAAATATAAAACTTATTAGTCATAATTTTAATATATACTTAAATTTAATTCATAAGCTAATTAAAAATAAATAAATCTAATACACAATTCTAGTCCCATTCTATTTATTCATTTATTTTGTCATGCTTCATCAAAAAAAAAAAAAAAATTAAATTTATTAGTAATAAAATGATGTATATATGTGCAATCAAAAAGTTGAGAAAAAATGTGATAAGCACCAAATATATTAATGTATTTTTTGTATTTATGAAATAAGTCTGAATGTATGTTCGTTATTTATTGTAAACTATATAATATAAGTAAATTATATAAATTTTGTATTATTGCTGTTGTAATATTTATAATAGTTGCTAGTTATTAGATTATAGTATTTTGTATTTCGAATTAGATATAAGGTAGAAAGTCGTCTGTATCGAAACAAAATAATAAAATTATATTTAATTATTTGTCAAAAATTCTCTGTAAACTAAGTACATAAGTAATTTTACTGTAATTATTTGTTGATATTCTAATGATTTGTGTTTAATTTTAGATATTGGCTTAAAAATAAATCATTTATTTTTTAATATTTTCGAACCAATTATTTCACCACTTCAACATGTGCAAAATGCTTATATGGAAATGTTATCTGTGTACACCATATTTAACCAGGTAAAAATTATTTATATTTAAAAAAAAACATTTTTTAAATAAATATTAACTTGAATTAATTTTTTTAAAAATTACCAAATATTATTTGTAGATTTTATAAATAAAATGAAATAAAAAAGAACAAAATTATATCTTATATTTTTTTAAATAATTTACTATTTTAAGA
>NEEE01001259.1:63853-98111 GCA_002278615.1 Pogonus chalceus
TAAATGAAAAATAATTAAATAGCCTTTTATGCATGAGTAATAAAAAGCAGTATTAAAAAATCAGTATAACAATATATAATTAGTAATAATAAACGAAATTTGACAAAATAAAAAAATATTAGTGCTAGTATATAGTATCTATCGATGTATGAAGAATTTTTAACAATTATAAATTACACCGAAAAAATTGCATTTTCGATTGTTAGGAAGCTTTTATTTTTGATCATTTGATATTGATAGTTAAAAATTGGCAAATGTATTTATGTATGTATTAATATGTATATTACCCCAACCAAACTATTTTATTATTAAAATTGAAATATATTTAAAATAATAATAATTATTTCATATAATTGTCGTTCTTTTTCAAGGGGTACCACTGTATTTTGTAGATAATATTTGAGAAATAATAACTAATCAATTTATTATCATTCTAATTAATATAACAATTATTTTTATTACATCTTATTGTCATTTTTTTCTTTATTTAGAAATAATATCTTCTAAATTCGTATTTTTTATTTAAAATTTTTAAACAATTATGATGAAATAAGTATTCTCAATTAGTATTAATTTTTGCTTTTGTGTGATGATCAAATCTTTTCAAGAAAAATTTATAAGTAGTATAAAGTTTATTGAATAGATTATTCAAACTATAATAAAAAAATAAAATACAGCCCTCTAGGCAATCACAAAACAAAATTTAGTTAAAAGTCTTTTCTTGACTAAAGATATTCTTCTTGAAAACAGTATAAGAAAAATCAGTAAACGAAAAAAAAAAAAAATAAATAAATAAATAAAATTTGTTGGCAATCCCAGTTGGGACTTTCGAAGTCCAAATTTTAATGGCCAGTGAAAATATTTTTTTAATGTTTCCAGGCATCTTTGATTAATTTAAATTTTTAGAGCACAGCTAGAATATTATAAAATAATGATTTATTCTCATGATGTAAAAATTAGATTTTGAAACAATTCCCTGTTTCGTTCTTGGAAAAAAATAAATCTGGAAGGACATAGCGTCAGAAAAAGATTATATTTTTAAAACAAGAGCGATGAGCGAGTGGTCACTGTACTTATATGCGAAATATGATTAAATATTCAGTAAGAAAAGATTTTTTATGACAATTTTTTTTAAGCGTACCTTAAGGAAATAATAAAATAATTAATTCCTATATTGTTTTATAAAATACTAGCAATCAATAGAATGAAACTTTTAAAAATGTATCTTATAAAATATTGGGAAAACTATAATGAATAATAGTCAGAATCAGAATATACATATATATGTAGTGTTTCAAAATTCAGTGGCATCAATTTGTGTATCTTACCTGCTAGGTCTAACAGTCATTTTACTTCATTTAAAAAAATTCTGGACGCACATAATAAGAAAAATAACATTAAACTCGCGGAGCAATATAATATCCCGGGACATTCTCTAAATTCTAACAGCTAATATTTAGAAATAACGCAACTAAATTAACTCCATGCTAGAAATTTTGCTATCAAAACCTGACTTTAATTACAATGTATTTTTATAAATAATATACCAATAAAAAAAAATAATAAAGTATGTAATCTAATACAACGAACAAAATTTATTTATAAATTATATATCTAATTTTGTTCTTTTTTATTTAAAAATTTATTAATTTAAAATAATATTTCATTGTTCTTTCAGCTTTTATTTTTTGGAATGTGCGACATTGCGCTTTGCAACTATGAAGCAAACAAAAAAACAACCCTAGTTGGTCTTAATTCTTTGTTACTTTACTACGTTATTACATATTTTGTTAAACGTATTATAGATATTGTACAAAGAATTAAATCAGAATCTACCTCAACTACACACCGATCATTCAATTCATTATTTTTGTGTATTTTAAAGATTATATTAGAATGGGCTAAAGCTGTTGTAGCAATCATTTGTTTACGCGAACAAGGTTTAAAGCCCCATCCACATTTACTTTACACAATAATGACAAGTTTATATTATTTTTCAACTGAACCAACATACGCAAATATATTACCTGATTTATTAAAACTATTGAATATTGAAAATTTAGAAGGAATGGAAAATTTTTATACACCTATAGTTTTAAATTGTTTCACAATTTTATGTTCAATTGTTTTAATACCAGTTGTAGCATTTTATCATTTTTATTTTGCTATTATTTGTTTTTATCATACAATATATTTAAAAAGTACGTACCTTTGGAGGACATATTGGTTGCCATTGCAGGAAGAAAATATAATTATGGCTGATTTTCCAATTGCTAGTCCAATGGATATTGAAGCATGGAATGATATTTGTGCTGTTTGTTTAAATAATATTACTCATGCGAGAAAAACACAATGTGGCCATTTATTTCATAGAGAGTGTCTTCGTTCTTGTTTAAAAACATCTAATCATTGTCCATTGTGTAAAACATATATAGCAAATAATATTACATGACATTTGAATCATCAAAATTATGTATTTTATATATTTATATAATTTGTAAGCATAGTCATTTTGTATTTTTATATCATACACCATGTATCTATATACAAATATACCCTTTACGTCTAACATGTAACATTTTAACTTATTACTTAAATAATATACATAAGTAATACCACTAAAATTAAACAAAATATGTCTCTTTATAATCATGGCAGAATATTACAGCATATTTAAAAATTCAACAATTTTTAAATATATACAGTTATCTACAACATTTTTATTATTAATCAATTACAAGTTAATAATATTCATAAATGAATTATCATAGATATCTGTAAAACTATATTAATTTATAAATATTATTATGATGTTAAATGTAGTATAGTCGTCGTCACGAAACAATGTAATTGCGTAGTCTTTGTATGTTTACATGGTACCGCCCCACGATATGAAACATTTTGTGTACGTAATTCACATTATTTAGAAGTATGTCAATTAAGCCGTAAGAAGATGAAAAATATAATAACGTATGTTGAAGTAATATATCTGCTTATTATTATTTCATTACGTTGATTCGTGGCGACGACTATAATGAGGAATTACAAGTATTATTTTGTTATAACAATATGTATTCATCCTATTACTAATCAATTCCATATGTTTTATACACATCAAGATTATTTTACAATTCATTTTATATAGAAAAGTAAGTTTCAAAAGTATCTTTGAAATAGTTAAAAGAGTGTTTCGCAATAAATGAATTTTGTCTTTAATTTTACGTACATAAAAACAACAAAATATGTCATAACAATATTTATTAACTAGTGACTAGATAATTATCAGTGCTATTAAAATTTTTTAAGTGTGAGAAAGTTTAATATTCTTAATTTGTATGTGAAATAAAATCATTTTCAAGAAAAATATTAATTAAAGAAAAATAAACAATTACTTGTATATATTGAGAATAAAATATATAATTGACAGCATTTATGAGCATTTTTTTAATTAATTTCCATCATTTTGCTGTCAACAACAATATAATGTTTCTTATTTTAGATGCAATATTTATTGTACCAATTCTTTTGTTTCTATTGCATAGATAAACTATTATTCATTTTTTATTTAGGAATGTATATAAAAAAAAAATATAATAAAAAAGAAAATTTTATATTTTACTTGAATATAGTTTTTTATAGTCGTCGCCATGAAACAATGTAATTGTGTAATCATTGTACGTTTACATAGTACCGCCCCGCGATTTGAAACGTTTTGTGTGTTCCGAAAAAGCCGTTGTTATTATATACACAAACATTTTGTAAAGGAAACCTGCATACACTGTATATAATTTAACGAATAAAGTTGCGACGTACTTCACATTATTGATAAGTATGTCAGCTAAGCATTAAGAAGATGTAAAAGATAATAACGTATGTCAAAGATAAATATCTACTTTTAATTGTGTAATTACATTGATTCGTGGCGACGACTATATACCTATATGTATGTATATTACTGCAACATTGTTAAGTTATTGTATTAATGGCGTTAAAACTATATCAATACAAAAAAATACCAATTATTCCAGTTAGTAATGTATACAAAATGTAATTATACCTAAAATTGCTTAAGATGGACAAATTTCACAATCATAATGAAACATGTAAACAAAAATTGTAATAACCTGAAAATTAGTAGAATGTAACATTTTATACTAAATAATATTAAAATAAAATATTTTTTCTTCCTAGATAACAAAACCTTGATAAAAATAATAACTTGTATCATAAAACCATTTAAAATAGATCAATAAATATCAGATCAATAATCTAGATGTATACGTTACAGAAGAAAGATGTTCATGATATAATTAAATCAAATGAATATATTTTTAAATTACGTTTTCGAACATAAAAATAAATTCATTATTTAAATGAATATAACCAAATCTAGTAACCTTGTTTATTAAAAATATATTGATTTTAATAAATATTATTTACTAATAACACTGAATAATATATATTTTGTCTTAAATCTAATAAAATACTGCATCTAAAAATCAAACAATGATATTCAGTTATGTTATCACAACCGTAATTCCTAACCAATTTATGTATCTTTACAAGATTGTACAGACCAACCTAGCACCCTTCGATCAAAACCACAAGTAAATAAATTCGGAACATACGAAAAATCATCAGCCCATGCAACGCTAGCAACCATTCTACTATGACCCTGTCGACTAGATCTAGGTAATCGAGCTAATCTCTGACCAGTTAAATCAAACAAACGAATTTGTCGATTATCATGAGGAATAGCTATAACACTGGTAGAAGATACCGAAAGACGGTTCACAGCTGAATCTGCACGGATTGTAGCAAGAGGACTACGCATATTACGTAAATCCCAAACTTTTACAGTGCGATCATCTGAACCAGACACTACTTTATCCTCTTTTGTGAAAACAGCTGAAGTTACACTCCTGTAATATAATTATATTATAGAAAGAAATAAACACCCGAATAGTAAATTAAAATATTCCGAATCGATTAAGGTTGTTCGATCGTAATAATGTATCTAACTCTTTTCTATTGTTGCTAGTATTCAGTTAAATATAACATAAAAATTCAAAAAAAAAATAAGAAATAAAACACCTTAATTACGACAGAGTCGTACAATTTGCTTAAAAAACATCATAAAATTGAAAAATATTATTTTGTACTCAAGCATTGAAATGTGTTAATTTGCGTTACCTAAGCAACATCCGAAACTTCTATTTCCCGCATTGTAACCAGATAAGCGTGCGGAAAATTTCACAAAAAGCACTTCTATTTCTAAGGTATCTATTAAAAAACTATTTATAATAAAAAAGTATAGTTTTTTAAACTTTACTTTTCCTAATAATAATTATAAAAAGTGGTAAGTTATTGAATGAAATTTAATTTTTAAGTATAAATTTAGTGCATTTCATTAACACAGTTGGCAACACGTTCTGCCTGATATGACAGCAGTAATCTATGAAACTTCAAACATAAGCATTAAAAATAATATGAATAATTAAATATTAGTTTTAAACTTTTCGTACAAAAAATACTGTACATACTTCTTGTGTGAACTTGGTTCCCGGAATCGTTTTAAATATGACGACACTCGCAAGCACGTGCCGCCAAACACTTATCCGGGAACCAGCCGTTCCCGCACTTAGTATGTAAATAACTATTTTATAAAATAAATAGATTCTAACCATGGTGGGAAGAAAAATTAAAGAGGGAACGTATTCCAATGCAACAATAAATGTCATAGTCGATTATTGGTGATGACAAGTTAAACATCATTTCAATCTGTTCCGTATTGACTTTGTTGTTAAATAGAGAATAAATAATGCTCAAAATATTAGAAATTGGAATAATAAAATAACGTTATTTAAAGATCACTAAAAATGCTTAAAATAGATATCTATATAATATATATTTATATATTTTTCGTTTTTTCCCTTTTATTCTTAAAATTTTAACTTATAGCTATTTTCATAATTTAATTCAATATATTTTTTTTAAATGTTACTGAAATTCATCAACTGAGTTTGAAAACTAGCATATATTTAAATTCTGGCGGTAATATCCTCTCTTAAATACGACAAAAACCAGCCTGCGTCCTTTCCTCTTTGGCTCCATTTTCCTCAATACGGCCATATACTCCCTCCATAAATTCCTACCTCATTGAAGTAAGCAATATTGCGCATTTTTTGTCCGAATCGCGCATTTATTCATCCGACGTTGCCAAGCACTTACGAATCGGATAAGTTATTTATTTTGAAGTATGACTGACAAATATTGGAATAAATTTTCAGTTATTTACATTGAAATATCTTTAAAACGGCACGTCAAAAATACTGTGTAATTTTTAAATAATCTTCAAAAGTTTATAAATACAAATTAAAGTTTTTTATAGTTTTATCTTATTTGTTTGTGGCTAAATTATGTATAAATGTATAATTGTGTTTACAGGAGGTTCCCTATTAAATACATGTTAAATATGCTATTTTCAAAAATAAATTATACAAAAACTACAAATCTTAAATTTGCTTCAATGATCGAACAACCTTAAGTATATATTATTCTAATACTAGAAAAAAATGTAAGTGTACTTACTCAGTATGACCCTGAAAAACGGAAACGGAATGCACGGCATCCCGAAAATCCCATAACCTAAACGTCGTATCCCTGGACGAAGTTACAGCCAATTTTTGAGTTGGATGTGTTGAACAATCAGTTAATTCATGATCATGTCCTGTTAATGTATTTAAAACAGAAGCAGTCTCAACATCATGTAAAATAGCCCAACGATCCCAAGATGCTGTAATTACATGTTCAGCTCCAACTAACCAGTCAGCAGCTGTAACAGCGCTTACATGACCCCCCAATTCACACATAGGAGTACGTAATGTGTCCACACGTGAATCTGTTGCACGATCTTCATTTTCTTCACCCAATTCAAGCTCTTCTTCAGAAGAATGTCCTTTCTGTAATAAATTCATTCAAGAATTTAAATTAAAAATTTCTAAATATTCTAGTTTCGGGTTTTAAAGGTGCATTTAATTTTCAATCATTTCATCGTTATTCTACGATGAGAATCAAGTTGGAAACTGCTCTGGTTTTCATCAAACTTATATTAATATTTTTGTCTTATTTATCATATTATTTATAAAATACTGTAGATACAGTGGAGAGCTAAATTATTCGTACTTTGAAAACTCAAAAAGTAAAGCGGTCATAGAAACTATAATTAAATAAGTATGATTATGAATAGTATCAAAATGTATTAAATACAGTTAGTACTTGAATTTAAATAATTCAATAGAATAAATTTAAAAATTAATTAAAAATAGAGGTAGATCTACCATAAAGCTAATAAATCCTGCTCAAACTTACGATACATAACTAATATGAGCAAAATGAATAGTGGACTGCAGACAATTTTTTAAATATTTAGTCGGCGCTGAAGCAGTTCCGTAATACCAAATTATTCACATTTTTTAAAAAGTTTTGTTTTCAACAAAATGGTTTACGTGTTATGAAGCTATAAAAGTTTTAGAACATAGTTACAGCAGCATTCTTAATTGTTTAAAATTATTTTTTGAAGATTCCGAAGAAAAGCCTGATTAAGGACGGAAGGGTGGGGTACCCTGAAGATTAAAAAAAATCGATTTTTTTGCCTAAAAAATGTCTAGAATATAATTAGTGATATTCGAAGTCATTGCAAATATACCAGAAAATTTAAAAACGCGTTTTTCTGGAAACCACATTTTTCAAACTGGGTGCCACTTTTTCTCGGAAACCATTCAATGAAATCACTTTAATCTTTATCGGCAATGTGTAAAACAGTTTTTTCTATCGTGAAGCATAGGATTTGTTATTTAAGTTTTTCGATTTTTTATAAACAAATTTATAGCATTTTTTTCTAACGAAACAACAAATTTATTTTCAAACTACCGCCATTTTTGCAATTTTTGGAATTTTCAAAATATCCTATGCTTCACGATAGCCAATCTAATAAAGTTTAGAACGATTTTGTTGATGGAGGTGCCTTTTTTGGAGGTCTCTGACGCCGAAAGCTTACACGGCGTATAATGTTAATATTTTTTCCACAAAAATTTTTGTAATAATAATTAAAATACGTGCAACAATATAGTAAAAAACCCCAAATGACTCGATTGTTATTTAATACTTAAAACAATTCTTGAGCTGTCAGGATGGGGTCCCATTTTAAAAACAAGATACCAAGAGTATTTTCATAAAACCAGTAAAAAATTGCAAATTTCTAGATTAGATGTATATGAAGGATATTGTTTATTTTTATCGTTAAATTCGTTTATAACGACAACAATAAAGTATTTAGATCTAAAAATTGTAGAGTATAAAGCTTAAGTGCTAAATATGTCCGAATTTATAAATAAAGAGTATTGTAATGTAAACAAACGAATAAAAACAGTAATTTTCAGATAACGAGACTGGTAGAAACATTAAATAGATTTTTAGATTTTTTAACAATACAGTTAATAAAAAGAAATTAATCTTATAAAAATATTGGAAAAAGAATTAAATTTTTAACCAATTAGACAATTAAAAATTTCAAAATCGATGAAGAAAATCTTCCAGCAAAATAGCCCATTATAATAAGAACATAAATGATTTTTTTTTAAATACTATATAACTATATTTGAGTAGGCACGCATTTTTTTTTATGGGGGCCCTCAACTAACTAGATCTCCTTCTATTTAAAAACAATGAAGTCCAAATATTTTGAAGCAAAAGTATTCGTTCTTTTGAATTCAATAAAATTTATTTTCTAAGAAAATTGTTTAAATCCAAACAAAATATGTTAATGCATGTTTTATAGATTTTACTGAAATATCACAACACTTTTCCCATAAGATTCAATTTTAAGTCAGTTACATAAATCGTATTAGAGGCAAAGAAACTACAGTACAGATTATAATGAACATGTACATATAAAAACGGATAATCATATCACCAAACAGTAAATAACATTAGTCGAAATAAATCAACAATACAATAAATTATACAACCATCAGAAAAAAATAGAGTGCACAATTATACAAAGAAGTTGTCGTCCAAAATAACTAACAACACGTGAAGAAAGATTTATTATAAATATAATTTAAAAGGATCCGAAAACAAGAACATCAAAAATTGTTCCCATATTAGGTCAAAGGTTTTATAAAAATGTAAGTGTATTTAATGTAAGGACAGCAAATAACAAGTTACTTTTTCAGCATTGAAAATATGCATACTTTTACTCTTTACTCAGTTATCTAAAAAAAATTAAAATAATTTCACTTTTAATTATTCATTCAATACCTATAATAACTATTGATAACATTATCTAAAATATTTTACATTTAGATATTTTTATACATTTGTCATGATATTTTATGCTACAATAAATATACTTTTATATCTATAAAAAAAAACACAATTACTTTTGTTTATTACTAAAATGTATAATAAAATAATTCAAATATATACTAAGTTTTTATCTTACGAGTAAATTATACATTTATACTGACCATGGAATTTGAAATCTAATGACGCATTTTAAGCAAAAAATCATTCAAAAATTATATATTACAAATTTTTGTAACAAGTAAAAAATTTTAATTATATGTTACATTATCTTGCTATTTATTTCCTTTGTACGATTTAGAACTTTTATTTCAAAATTAAACCTAATATAAATAAATCATGCATTTTTATCTTGATATATTTATTATTTTCTTTAAAAACTGTTTTTGTAAAACTAGTTTTACATATACATAAAAACAAGGATATGTTATTTATAAGTTTTACTTCATATTAAATATTTTCTTCAGTTTATTTTTGTTTATACTTTAGGTAAATTCTATTGATTTATTTGACCTTCTGTTTTAATTTTAAAACTAAATGTATGCAAGAAATATTGAAATTATGCAAAAAAAAATAATTCCAATATTAATATTCACGTATTATAACTCTGTTTATCGTTGTAAATGCAATAAAATTTTAATTTAGCTGTATTTAAATTTATGTGAAATATAATACTAGAAAATATATAAAGTATGTTTTTACCTGATTTTAATGTACATATTTTAATAACAAGAGTTGTTTTATATACTAATTAGAAAAATTATATGATTGTAAATATAGATATGCTAAATAGAATATATTGTTTACCGATATATCGAAATACAAAATATTGCATATATGTATATATTAATTCATATCAAAACCGAAAATAGCATTATTACTATAACCTAGTTTTATTATTGAAATTTATATCATATATCTATTACTTTTCATCAAATTAAAATACAGGTTTAAATAGAAATTATAGTATTAAATTTTAACTTACCGGTATGTCCCAATTAACAGCGGCATGCCAAATATGTGCAGTACAATCCCCGCTACCAGTTAATACCAGATCTCGTAAAGGGTGGAATCTTATAGAATTAACAGAACCAACATGTCCCTGATATTGAAGAAGACATTTTCCACTATCAATACTCCAAACACAGGCAGTATGATCTAATATAATACAAAAAAAAAATTCAATCAATAAATATTGGTATAATAAAAACGTAAAAATTTAGTTCTTATAAAAAAAAAATAATAAAAACATAATTAAATGCATATAAAACACAAAAAAATCAATTGTTTTTACTCATGTAAACATATTATGTAAATAAACTTTATAATTTTATTTATACATAAAAAAAATTATTTAAGATTTATTTATATGTCCCTGATTAATCATTATAAACAAAATTTATGTTAAAAATGTAAACGAATTAATTGGTTGTTTTAGATGACCTTCATTCATGTCCACTAACCTTCACTTTAATTACATATACAAATAACTTTCACTATGTTTATATTTTAGCAGATGATACTTTTAAGTTATATAATATTTTTATAAATATACTTCAGATAATAAATAAAATTTTAAATACCTGCAGAAGCAGTTCCAATGATTGGTTGGCCGGGTCTTGCAACAGAAACCTCCCAAACACCATCTTTATGTCCAGTATACTCACGAATCAAACCACAATTCATGTGAGGAGCTTTAAAACTTGAAACAATTTTACTTGTTTGAGCTTTTAATTTATACGCTGTTTTAAGTTTTTGTGTACTAGTTGTACTCACTATAAAAGTAAACATAAATTAGAAATTGATAAGTAAATTATAGATAAAATAAATTCCTTACATTTTTTCGCTAATGCATTTTTTGTAGGATTGTTATCAAAATCAACACAGTCAAAATTTTGTTTGTCCGTACATGACTCACGTTCAACCCGTTCATTTAACATTTCAATTTTTTCGTGCACTGTAACGTAAATATTTTTATATTTAAATCACCATAAAATAATAATTAACTTACGGGTTTGGTTTTCTTGATAGAGTAAATCGAATTCTTTTTCAATTTGCCTAAAAAGGTAATGTAATCGAGCCCTGAAGGCAGGAAGCATTGCTTCGCCCTCAACATCGGATCGAAACCCATAACCCCCATCACCTTCTGCAGTACTCGGTGGTCGCGGCATCGACGATCTTTTCTGTTTCAAGTTCTTGTTAGAACTGTTGAACGACTGGTTAACATCAGTCGGCATTTTATCTGCTAAAAAACATATATTTAATTTTGAATAATCAATAATAATATTATGAACGTTATGAATATACATACTAACCTGTATATGAATATGAATTAACACTTAATATTAATAATGCAACGCAGGAAATACAATATACATACAATTACATTTGAAGTAAACACGCGACGACAACATTTGACATTTCATATCGTCTTCCTTCTTTTTTAAAATCAACTGTGCGCCGAACTGTACGCACCAGCAACACTTGCTAAATTTAGTAATAACATTCCTCGTAGAGGTCGCCTTTTCCAAAAACTGTTCAAGTTCGGGAATTTCGTTTATCAGTACAAAATTTTCTTTTATCGGTGCAACAATAATAATAAAAGCGCGCTCCGTAGAAACAAATTTAATCTATTCATAAGAACATTTTATAAATGTATTAAACTAAAATACTTACCGTTCATAAATAACTCTTAACACAATTTTAAATTATAATAATTAAAATTTTTGTACAAGAATTAATGTACAAATAAATTAAAAGGATAGTGGAATTAAAAAAAGTTTTTTTTTTAATAAATATACATTTATTGTATAATAAATAAATTTCATTTATAAAATGTAAACAAAATAAATAAATTAAAACATTAACAATACCAGCACCATACGTATAAAATACATTAAAATTGGTTGTCCATTTTGTTTCAGAAATAATTGATTGTCGTTTATAAACAAATGTTTATTTTTCATTTCCGTAGTGGACAGTTAGATGATAATAATATATTTTAGTAAATAGGTAAAAATTCGTATATATAATTAATATAAAAATACTTTGGTCATTAAGCGAAGTGATGTTAAATAGGTAATACATTAATACTGCATTAGTAATCGGTATTTTAAGCACTATTTATTATTTTGCGCTGCAACTTGAGATTGTTTTATTGAATCTGGCATTTCTTTACCCGTAGTTTCAATCGGTAATGCTAAACAACCGATTGCTGCTAAAATTGCTGCACACGCGTATACTGTAGTTGCCATTGATATTGATGATTTAAGTAATACCTAAATAAAGATTGTTATTTATATAACGAATATACTTCAATTGTTTTTTTTTTTTTATAAAAATACTGTACCTGAGCAACGTAAGGTGTAACCATGGCACCTAATCTTGCCATAGCACTGCATGAGCCTACACCAACAGCTCGTAAACCTGTTGGGTAAACTTCAGGAGTATAAACATACGCGGCTTGAAATACTCCTGCTATAATTCCTCTAGCAAGGAAAAGCATTATTGTTAAAAATGCTCTCCTAAAAAATAATACAAATCAACACATTTTTTAAAATTATTAAACCTTAAAACATACTTTTGTGTACAAATAAGTAAAAAACATGAACATATTGCGTATAAAACGAACTGCACAGCCATTGTTTTTTTACGTCCAAATCTTTCTATCACAAAAATTGTTGCAAAAATTCCTGTAAAATGTAATTAAATTAATAAATTTATATTACGACTGAATAATAATTAAATACCTGGAAATTCAGCTAAAGTAGTCCATAATAAATCCATATAATCAGTAGTTTGTAATTGTTTACAATCTGCCGCACACGTATCCATTGTTTCTGCAGGTCCATTTTCATCTGGTGAACAATTTATTGACGATGTTTCAAATAATTCAGTTGTCATTAAAACAAGTCCATAATAACAAAATGCACAAGCCATCCTATACATATTTTACATATAAATATTAATTTTAATTTTATTAATTACAATAAATACCAAATGAACCATAATAACAATGAAGTTCTACGTAAGGCAGGAACTAAGAGATCTCTAAAACGACCTCTATGTGGTGATGATGTCATTGCATCATCAACAACTAATCTACCTAATAACATTGGTTTACCATTATCTTTAGCAATTTTTTCTAACGTTTCTAAAGCCTTATCTGTTTGTCCGCTTGCAACATGATATCTAGCGGATTCTGGTAACCACTACAATTAATTGTTTGTTTATATTTAAACTAATATTATATAATATTTTACTTACCGGACAAACAATAGCAAAAGCTAATAAAGGCCCTGTTGAAAGCGCTAATAACCATTGCCAGCCTAACGTTGGCATCACAATTAAAGCTAAGGCAACTTCAAAACATGCTCCTAAAGCCCAAAAACACTGCAATCATGGTTTATAACAATCAAAAACTCACTGTTTTTAATATTAAAAACAAAAAACACTTACATCAAGTAATACAACACACTTAGCACGTTGTTTAGTTGGAAGAAATTCAGCATATAACGTAACACTACGAAATACAATAAAACAAATAACACACACAAGCGTAGAAAATATAATTATAACTTACGATTGAGGTGTACAACCAATTGCAAAACCAACAAGACCTCTTAAAAGTAAAACCCACATATAACTTGGTGCAATAGCACTTAATAGGCCGTAATAAAATAGTAAAACAGCACACAGACTCAAAGCCTAAAATAAATTATTATTACTTAAAATTGATTATTTGTATTCATTTTTTATAAATGTAAACATACATGCTTCCGTCCATATCTATCGCTCAAATTACCCCAAAATGTTGAACTTAACATCATCCCCAAAAATACTACAGTTGTTGTTAAAGCTTGTTGATATCTAAAAATTAATATGTAATCAACTAAATAATTAATTATTTATTTAATAAAAAATTACCTCGATATATGCCAAGTACAATGTAAGGCTGGTGATAATATAGATAATATTGTCATTTCCATACTATCAGCCATCCAGCAAAGACCTGTCCATAAAGATAACTTAACTTGAAACCATCCAAAACCTAAAGCATTTACTGCTTGTGTAACCGTAAATGTATCTAGAAGAATATTTATTATAAAACCCGATTAATTTATTAATCAAATTTAAATACCGTCAGGTACAACAGAAACCGAAGCCATTTCGATTTCCTGGGGAACACCCAAATCTGGATCTGGGAGTTCTCGTTCTGCACCCGATATTCCATCGATATCTTGATATCCACGAGCCTTTCTTATACCCATTTTTTAAAATATTTTATAACATTAAAAAGATATAATAGTTAAAATTAATTTTTGAGGACGTGGTTCTTTATTTCTTAACCTGCACATTACGTATGTCAACCAACTGTCAAAACCATATGGGCGTTTAATGTGGGAGGGTATTGTCCTCATCCATTAACATTTAACATCAAAAGAATTGTCAATACATGCACCTAAAAAACTATACTATTTTTCTTTAAGCGAGATTCAAAAAATGTAGTTTATTATTTACATATAAACATTCTTCTTATTTATTTAAACTTTATCTTGCACTTATCTTATTTACTAAAAATAGAATAAATTACTTAATATATTTTCGCCGGTCATTGTAATAACATAACTTAGGTGTTAGTTTCTTACTTCTTCAATATGGTAAAATTTATTATTTTATATTATTCAATTAATAATTAAATTATTAATAATATTTTAGCTTCAATTTAATTTTCGTGGTCATATTGCACCTGTATTTACGCCGTTTAAAGATGATAGGTAAACAATTTTTTTTAAAAATTATTCCATTAATTTATTTTCAAAATAAATTATATCACATTTTAGAAAAACTATTAACTTAGATATTATTTCAAAATATGCGAAATATTTAGCAGATGAAGGCGTAACTGGTTTATTAGGTAAGTCCCGAATTTAGAAATATTTGCAATAACACAAATTAAAAATTTATTTATTATATAATATGTAAGTTAATGGAACAACTGGAGAAGGGATGTCAATGAATGTACAAGAAAGAAAACTTGTAACGGAAGAATGGGTAAAAGCTTGTAAAGATACTAAACAAACTCTTATGGTACAGGTTGGGGGTGCACCTTTACCCGATGTGTTAGAACTGGTAATATATTCATAAAATGTAATTATAAAACTTAAAAATCAGTTTAAAAAAATTGTAGGCAAAACATGCAGAATCTTTAGGTGTTCATGCACTTTTATGCCTGCCAGAACTTTACATAAAACCTAAAACTTCTGATGAATTAATAAATTATTTAACAAATATTAGTAAAGCCGCTCCGAATACACCTTTATTTTATTATCATATTCCAATGTTTTCTAATGTTAACAGTAAGTTTTATTCATAAAAATGTATATATCAATTTTTTTAAATTAATATTTTTAGTAAACATGCCAGATTTTCTTAAAAAAGCTGACGGAAAAATTTATACTTTAATGGGAATTAAATTCACTTCGACTGATTTAGTTGAAGGCGCAGAATGCCTTAACGTTTGTAATGGAAAATATGTAATATTTTTAGGAGCTGATCAGGTTTTTTTCTTAAATATTAAAAAATTCACGTAATTATAATTTCATTTTATTTCAAGATAATGGCTGCTGCATATACGTTAGGATTTGATTCTGCGATAGCAACAACTTTTAATATTTTTCCAAAATATGGAGCACAAATTTTGCAAAGTTTTAATACCAACGATATTAACGTAAAAAAGGCGCAAACTATTCAAAAAGAATTAACTAAACATATAAATGATATTGTTATATATGGTAATTTGATTTGATGTTTTAAATTTTTTTCAATTGTTTATTAATTAAATTTTAAAGGTGGCTGGGTTCCAACAATGAAAGCCGCCATGAATATCATATCACCGATAAATGTTGGTCCTGTTCGTGAACCAATGGAAGAATTAACAGATATGGATAAAGATAAAATGCGTAAATCATTTTCAGGATTATTAAAAGAATAAATTTGTTTATTATATATAATTTTTTATTCCATATTTTAATGTAAATAATATTTACACATATAAATTGGTATATTTAAACTAGACTTCCTAATTGTCCATAAAAACCAAAAAAAATTATAAATAAAATTAATTAACACCAACATCAAATGAATTTTATGATTGCTTAATGTTACCACATATTACAGAGGTATCAAATTTTGAAAAATAAAATTGCTATTTCATGATTAAACATACTTTATATTGTTATAAAGCAATACTATTTTATTGAATTTTTTTAAATTAAAACGCAAAAGCTTTTACTTAATTATAATTTGTTCAAATGCAACAATTTCAAGAAAAAATATGTAATTATAAATACATAAATTTTCAGTCAATGTACATTGCAATAATGCAACACTATGGTATAAAAAGTACTATTTTCAATAGTTTTTTTTTTACATCTTTTACATTTAATTTCACAATTTTCCAATGTTTAAAATTATGCCACATCCATTCATGAACATGATGATAAAAATAAAAGAAAGAGAGGTAGTGTACAAAACTGATTCATATTGTGATGTTTATAGCTATATCCTGTGCCCAAATCATAACGATTCTCAGTGACTAATAAAAGATAAAACTATGAATAAATACTTCTACAACAAAATAGTAAAAAATTAAATAAAAAAAAAAAGAATATTTACCTAGAAATAAAATATTTATTACGCGGATGATTTTCAAGACGGTTGATCAATTATTAAAATAAAAATTTATTTAATTTCGTTTATATTTATAAAGGTTTTAGACAATGTGAATCATTTGATTTCACGCACATTTTAAATACCAATAAAAAATATAACCTCACTAAAAAGTCTTACAATTAGATCGTTTTTATTTTAATTCCGCATAATTTTAAAATTTTTCATGCAAACAAAATAATGTTACATAATTTGAATAACACCTTTCAAACTATATACAATTATTTAATTGTAAATATTTATTTTATATAATAAAACAAAAATTATTGTAAGACTTTTAAGTAGTATATAATAGAATTAGACTAGTTATACTAGAATCTAAATATTTATTGCCTATAAAAGAATTGTAATATTTTTAGGCCTACGATTATAATACATTCGTCTTTTGTTTTGTTTCTCAGCAGTCTTGAACATCATCAAATAAAAATGGAAATTTATATAACGACAATAACTTGTCTATTGTCAAGAATTGTTTTTAAAATTGACTTATTAGTTGCAGTAAATATAATATAAATACGATTATTGAAAGTACAAGTTCTAAAGATAGTAAATAGCTAAATGTTTTAATAAATATGTTCATTGTTACTACATATAAACAGCCTTTGAATAATACTTTTTAAAGTACGTGTAGTTCATTACAAAATATAAATTCTATTATTGACTATAACTCAAATTGTTATTATTTATTTCCTATTTTTATATATAATAAATTTTAAAACTGCTACTGCAATATTACCTAAGGTACAATATATTCATAATTTACTTATATATACTAAATATTGCAAATTTACTGCAACTAATAATATTTTATTGATTATAAATATAGCCCTTACATACATTTTAGTACACCATTGCAGTCAATACACAGCAAGGAGCACCAAAAATTCACAAATACTTCTTGTATATCTAACTTATTCTATAAACCGATAAAAATATTCAAAAATTATCTGTTAATCACATAAGAATATCATTTAAACAATGACTTGACATTCTAGAAATTTATTTTTTTGTTGAATTTTACTTTATTTTATATTGTTCGACCTACTTGTATTGCTTTTTAATTTATAATTAAATGTATCATAAAAAATATGATATGCATTGCTAATAATTTTTATTATAAATATAAAAAAATATATTTTTTTGTAAATTTTTTTTTTTTTTTTTACATTTTCATTTATTTGAAACAATTTAATTTGAAAATAAAATCAGCTTTTCGGCATTTTAAAAATAAAATAACTATCTACATATTGTTGATTTCGTTGTATAACTACAGTGTTTATTTATTTTTTGTTGTATAATAAAATAATCGATATTAATATATAATTAATATAATTGAAATTGAAACAAATTAGGTAGAACAATATAATTAATAAATATTTTTAATATACCATATAAATATANAATTGAAATTGAAACAAATTAGGTAGAACAATATAATTAATAAATATTTTTAATATACCATTTAAATATATTAGAATGAAATGTCAAGTCATGTACGCTCATGCGCAAAATGACAGAGTACACCTATAAATTATGTTACACTTGCCGTTCAATTGTTAAGATACGGATACGAACTGAGGAAGTTCGTGCTCATGAGAATAATGTTCTGATGTGTAGCAACGTTTTCAGAATGCACTGAGGGGTCAGAGCAAAGTGCAGCGTGATAACCAGCTTGGTGGTTTCCTAGGGGGTTCTGCTGCTTTCAATTGGTGGCCACCTTTTGGTGGGTTGCTCGCCTCCTTTAGCGCATAAATATGTTAGAACAGCTCTAGCAATATTGCGTCATAGTTTTTAAGCCTTATATTATATTATTTATGGCGATAAAAATCGTATCAAATAAGAAATACTTTAAAAAACTGCTAATTAGCTATTTAAAATTTAAAAAGCTTACATAACTTTTTCAAATATTACATTTATTTTGAAACTATAATTAAAAAAGAGCTAATAGTGTATAAAAAGTGGTTTATATGATTTTTTTTTTGTAAATATTAGATATACCAAGGTAAAACCTATCTAATATATTTTTTTATCCGAAATAATTGATGAATGAGATATTATTTAAAAAAATAAATTGCTTTAAAATAATAAAAATGTCACGAAAATATATAAATACTTTTATGACAATATAATGATTAACTTGGATTTTCTAAAATAGATAATGATTTTTTATATTAATTTATCTTATGTAAAAATAAAAGTACCTTTTAATGATTAGTTAATTTTAGATTACAAAACAATTAATACTTAAATTAATTAAAATAAATTATTTTTCAATATATAATTTTCTGTAATATAATCCCACAGGTATATTAATAAACAATATTATTTGATTACAATAAAAACAGGTATCAATTGTTATTTAATAAATATAATATAATAATAATTAAATATACCAAAAGGTTTGGTAATGATTTATTTAATTTTTTTAAATTTTTTTTTTTCGGAAAAGCAGTGAATAATTTAATTGAAACGCCTTAATTTGTAATTTAACTTAATTATGACATATGAACAGTGAATTTTAATGCAAAAATGTTGTTCACGCTAATACAAAATTTAATCATGCATGAATTGGTATCATGTTCTATTTATAGAAAAATAAATGATATGTTAGTTATAATAGCATTCATTGTTTTTTAATATTAAACATTGTAATAAAATATATGAAAATGTATTTTCACAAAATATGCTATTAATAATGTGTGTCAGCATTAATATTATTTAGAAATAGTTGATTGTCATCAAATTGAATTAATGAAAACTAAAAAGCCTTGTTTTAAAATATATTTTAAAGCTACTAATAGAAAATTAAGCAGATCATGCTAAGAAATATTTTTTGTTTTACCTTCTGCCATAGAGATGAATGCAAGAAAATATAGAAAAGTTAAATTAGTGTTGTAGATAACAAAATACTAGTGCACTGGAGTTATATTGAAATAAAAAAGACTCACCAATTTTTTTTCCATTTTTGCTTTAATGTCCCTAGCTAAAGTTAAAAACGCTTCTTCTACATTGATGTTAGCTTTTGCACTAGTTTCTATAAATTTAATACCATGTTCTATTGCTAACTGTTCTCCACGTTCACGTGAAACCTGTCTTTTTTCTTCTAATTCACACTTATTCCCCAATAACATTTTTTCAACATCTGCTGATGCATTTTCTTCAATATTTCTGATCCAGTTTTTGATATTTTCAAAACTTTTTACGTCTGTTATATCATAAACTAACATAATACCCATCGCACCTCTGTAGTATGCTGTTGTTATTGTTCGAAATCTTTCTTGGCCTGCCGTGTCCCTGAAATCGTAACAATAAAAATAAATATTTTATACTTACGAAATAAAAAATATCTTCATATTTACCATATTTGTAATTTTATTCTTTTTCCGTCTAAATCTATCGTCCTAATTTTAAAATCAATTCCTGAAAAAATAAATTCATTTTATTTTTAATACTAGAAAGGTCAATATACACGTACAATTGACATAGCTTATTTGGCATAATGTTTGTATGTCAAACTGAAATAAGCTGTCGACGTTAACCATTTTTGTAGGTTACTAATGATTTTTAACATATTGTTTAAAATATGAAAAATTAATTATAAACTTATATTTAAAATAACATTTATTTTAACCTTCTTATAACTACGCCTATTTTTTAAGAAAAGAAATAAATCAGTGTGACTCACCTATTGTTGAAATAAATGTTGAATTGAAAGCATCTTCTGAGAATCTAAAAAGAACACAAGTTTTTCCTACCCCCGAATCACCGATTAAAAGTAATTTAAATAAATAATCATATGTTTTTGCCATTTTACACTCTTGCACCGGATGCTTTCGTTTCTTGCTGGGCCGGTTCACTTTCCATAAAATATTAGTGCAGAATCAAAATCCCTAGTCATTTCCCTTTGTTGATATTATTTTTGGTATACTGTTACTACTTATAAAAATGCAGTTTTATGACGTGGAACTTTTTATGCAATTATTTCTTATCTTTGTAATTTATTTTATATTCAAATATTTAAATTTAACTATTCAATTTAAGATATAGAACTAAAAAAATAAGATATAGTTACCTAAGATAATAAAACAAGTTTTTTATTAATTAATTTATTATAAAAATACAAAATCATAATTAACAATAATATTATATCTATATAATTGGTTTTAATGATAAATATCTAGTTGAAATATAAAATGAATAACAAAATTATACATAAAATAAAGGCACAAATGAAATAATATCTTTAGCACCATGATGAATCTAACAAACATTTACCGATAAACCATCGATATTGTAATTGATTTTCAGCGGAATACATTTCTAAATTCATTGAACTATTAACAGTATCTTGCGTCTAAAAATTAAGTTCAGTACAATTACATTTTAAAAGAAAAATAAATAAGAGAAATACCATTGATGGAGGAAAAATTCTTTTACAATCTTGGCGATTTACGTGTTCTCTATACGCTTGTATCAAATAACTTTTGGTCCTAGAATTTAAACATGGCTTACAAATTTGGCAAACTGGAGCCATACAACTACTTTTACACATTTCTTGGCTACATTCTTCTGGAAATACTACAATATTTTTATCAGCAGTTATCATTAATTCTTGTTCTTTTGATCTACAATTTATATTTGAAATATATAAATTATAATTGCATTTTTTTTTTATAAATTTACCTAACTGTTGATTTTCTGACTCTTTCCGCTAATCCAACTAAACTAAAAAGATTATATATAACTTGTTCGTACAATAACTGATTTGGAGGATAATGTGCAGAAGATAAATTCGGGCTCATATTTGCTTCCATTAAAAAAACTTCTAAATTTTCATCAATAACAAAATCAAATCGCATCAATTCAAAAAAGTTACGTTTTGATTTAAACCTAGAAAACGTAAGAAAAAATTAATAATTTAAAGGATATTTTTGTTAGTAAGTACCGTAGTAAAATATTAACAATAGATTCTTCTTTATTTAAAATAACAGTTCTGACAGCATCTTCAATTTTATTCCAAACTAATTGCGGATTTTGATTTTGAGTTTTAACAAATGCATCAAAACTATCTTTCATTGAAAATCCTAATTCGTTATAAAAATATTTTAACGATGGTACTTCCCATGTTGGTAAATAATCATCACCAACAACATATTTATCTAAATTATCTGGATCAAATGGATAATACTTTTCTGGACAATATCTAATAAATAAGTTATATTTCTTTAAACAAAATCGTTATTCTGTTATAATTATTATACTGACCTAAAAAGTACATCACCATTATAAATATAAACTCTTAAAGGATCAACTGATGTAATTATCGTATAAACTCCAATATCAAATTTATATCCATCTACTAAATATGGTTTATCAACATATTCTTGTATAAAAATATCTTTAACATCTATATTTATATTCTCAACTTTTTGTATTTGTATATTTCGATGGTCATTGTTTTTTTGAACAAATGTTTTATTTGGATTATTTTTTGAATATTCAATAAATTCATCATATTGACTTGGTAATTTAAAAGCCCGTGGTAAATATTTTAAATTACTTGTTGATAAATCAACTTTATTTGTTATATATCCACAGCCTGGAAAATGGTTTACCTTTTGATGCGGTTTTAGATTATTAAGTTGTTGATATAATTTTCGAAAGGGATAATCATGAGCCCATAATAAATCCCAATCAGTTGCATTGGGATTATTTTCATATCCCAGACGATCTAAAACTGCATAAACATGCTTTAAATATCCACTATTTGTATTTCGTCCATAAACCCAATAAGTTAATTTATTTGGTTCTTCTATAACATTATGCTGTTGACAAATATTCAAATATAAATCTAATTTATTTAATAATAACGTAAATGAAGAAAATGTTGCAATAAATAAAATTAAGCCAGATAAAATGCTTTTAATTTGTAAATTTAAAATAAATGTAATTAAATCTTTAACAGTAAAACTTTCAAACTTTTTATTTGCCTAAAAAAAGAAATTATTAATTATTTTGAATAATAAATATTATATTTTTTTTACAGGTTGCATGTTTTTTTTTTTTATTAAAAGTTTCACAAAAAGAAATAGTATGAAACAAAGATAATATACTACTATGGTATGTAAGGTGTTTCTTTATTGAAGTTGATTTTAACATAATCTATTCTTAAGTGTTATTGAACTATACAGGTGAATAAAGATACAGGTAAGAAATTACAGGTATCCCGCGAAATATGAATGATTTTTCTTAATAAAAATGAAAACGTTTGTCTTAAAATTGATAATTTGTATAACATTATTATAGGTAAATTGATACCTTTATTTGTATTGCATTTGTTATTCGGTTATACTTTAAAGAAAACAAATTAAAAAAAATTAACTGAGGATTTTATGCTACGTGGATTTATTTAAAAAGATAGTAAGCATGGGTAATTTTTCTGGGGTCAAAATATTATTCTATTCGATGAAGGAATAGACCAAATTAATAAATAAAAAATTCTAAATCAATCTAATCAAATTACTTATTATTAATTCATTTCATTTTATGATCTATAAAATGGACTAAAAGAAGTAAGAGGCTTATCTGGCCCATGGACCATGATATGCTTATATGTAATACAGACAGTAAACTAGGAAAAAATAAATTATTTAAATGCACAGTTAGGTTGATAAGATATATGAATGTATTTTGATAAAATAAATAAATTAATAATATCAAATTAAGTTACAAAATTGATGGTAATAAATATACTTTATTACAAAAAAAAATACAATATATAAAGTAACATTTGTCATTTTAATAATATATAACAATAATTTTCAAAAAGTATATAAAAAAATACATGTATAATGAGTAATAAACATTTGAACTTATCTAATCCAGTGATTTAAAAAATATACTTTTATTTTTTTTATGAAGTTTGTAATTCATTTTCTTTATGTATGGAAGAAACAAGATGAAGTCTCATTTCTCTTATATCATATAATACTATATTACATAGCTTGCAAGCTATTTCTGTCATTGGACAAGTGCTAAAATAGAGAAATAAAAATATTAATAAAAATTTATTTTAAAATATTTAAATAATTACTTATTAGCAATATCTTTTAATTGTTCTAAATTTTTACGGAATTCACTTTTTTTATCATTGACGAGATTTAGAGATGCGTGCATTGACCAAACATCATTATTATTCATATATAGTGGTACAACCACTTCAACGCTATTATGAATTTTTCCCCAAACATACATTGATTGAAGTAATTCACGATCTAAATCTTTGCGTTTCACTTTTAATAATCTATTAATGATAAAAAATAAAAAATTAATATTAAAAACATATAAATAGAAATAAGCACTTACTGTCTAATGCAATTTCTTATTTCATTTTGACAACTTTCAATAGGTAATGAAGATTCTTCCGGAGAATTAAAAGAATCGATAGCAGCAACAGCACAATTCATAAAATATCGTATTTCATTAATCTATAAAATTAAATAGTAAAAAAACGCATTTATAATATTTGTGTTTACAAAAATTACCTTTAAAATGTCTTGATTGGTTAATTCAAAATCTAAATTAAGAGCAATATCATGAGCAGGAAATAAACTTTGTTTAGTAATTGGATCATAACCAAGTCCGCAAAGGATTGAAGTTAGACGTGTTCCATCTTTATTTGTATGTAAATCTAATTTTGGACAAAATAAAATTGCCATTAAAGCAGGAAATCCATGAATATTTGGCATAATTGTTGTATGACGAAGTGATAATCTTTGGCCTTCTACATTTTGACTTACGCTAGCTGCTACTATAAGTCTACATAACAATAAAAAAGAAAGATTTACGTAAGTATAAACTAATATTTCATTTAAAACTACCTATCATTTGGATTTTGTGGGTCAGTATCAAGTAAAACAGAATTAACTGAACTCCATTCAATTGAAATAGCTTTATGTAAACTACACTGAAGAATACTATAAACTTTCATTTCTAAAGGACTGAATGGACCAGTTAAAGTCATACTAAATCTACATTCTTCTCTTCTTGGAGGAACCATTTCATTTGATTTATCAAACCATTCAATTCGTGAAACATATGCATCAGTTCCAATATGATTACTTTGAGCGTATTCTCGATTTTTGTGATTACTCTAAAATTCATATTTTAATTATTGATTAAAATAACAAGTTTAAACAACATACTTGTGATAGGAAACTTTCAGTTGCTGCTAGTGCATAACCTTTTTCGATAAGTATTTCATTTATTGTTTTGTTTTCGACATTATCTTTTTTAGATTTCGTGTATAGTTCAAGGGATATAATATCGTCAACTACAGAATATATCTGCAAATAAAAATATTAAACATAATAAAAATAATAATTAATTAAATTTAAAAATGTATTCACTTTGCCATATAAAGAACCATCACTAGTAAGCCGCATAAACTCTTCAGTCGCTTGTTTTGACCACAAAGCATGAATATGCATTTCATGTGACGGTTGTACACCAGTTAAAACGCATTCTAGAGCTAATGGTGGAATTTTATACATTTCTGGTAATATATATTTTAAATCATTTTTCGATACGCATTCTATATTTCCGTAATCAATGAATATTACCTAAAAAATTTATTATTTTCATCTTAATTTAATTATATATAAAAAATAATACCTGAAATCTTTGTTGTTCAATATTACGAAAAGAATTCATACAAATAACTCTTGCTCTATAGTATTTATCTTCGTAAGGTGCTGCATAAACTTTACCTTCTTCAACTTCTGTTACATCACGTAATGTACTTTCATTTAAATCTTTCTCAATCTTGTCCAATAAGCGCATTACATCCATGTTATCTACACAATGAGCGAAAAAGTGACCTGGGTTATTTACCTATGAAAATATTTTTCAAGTTACTACTGATAGACTGTTTGAGTAATTAGTTAAAATATATTTCGATTGTAATTATTATTTATAAGACTTACATATGAAATACGAATTTCTATATATAACTGCTCATATCCTGGAATAACTGATTGAATAACAGGTTCATCAACTGCTTTTTTCATTTCTGCTCTATGTTTTTTCCATTGTTTAACTCGTAGTTTAGCTTCTTCAGCACTAATAATAAATATTTTTTATGTAAATAATCTATTTAAAATTATTTATAAAAACTTACGAAACACATTTAATTGTAGTAGGTAATTTTAAATGACGATATTTAACAGCGTTATAAACTTCAATAGCTATTTTTCCCGGAATTAAAGCAATTTGTTTACTTCTTTCATTGCTACTTGGTACCATATCATGTTTGAATTGTACATAGATTTTGCTGAAAAAATTATTCAAATAAACATAAATTATTATAATTAATATTTATTTATCTTACTTAGTATTATCGTGAGAAATATACATATTTTGTCCACAGTCTTTTAAAAGTTCTCTAATAGATGCAACATATAATTCGGCAGGTTGATTTTCATGTTTGCCGGAAAAGTAAACAGTAGTATATGGATCTCTACCACCTAATTGTCGTACAGCTATACTTTCATCTACTTGCCCCCCTTCACTTGAACGTACAAAATAATTTGGATAAAATGCTCCACAAATAACAACCTAAAATATAAATTAATATGATAAATTTTTAATAAATTTATAAGTTGATTATAACCTTTAACATCATAGCCTTTTCATGTTCCGTCAAATTCCCTTCTCTACCTTGAATAGGCTCAGTAATACCTAATCTTGTAAGACGTTGTTTAATTTCTTGAACTAAAATACGCCATTCTTTCATAACACGAGGTTGCAAAAAATTTCGTCTCATCCATTCTTTTTCACCGCCATGAACCCGGAATAAATTATTATATTTATTTCGTTCCCATACCTCAAAAAAAATAGTAAAAATAATAATACATATTAATTTAAAAATTGATAATTCGTAACTTACCACATATACGTGGAGATACGCAATTAAATCACTGGAAGAACAATCAGCCCAAGATAATTTACTTTGATAAGATTTCATTCGTTCATTAAATGGATTACTAAATATATTTTGTAGTGAAGTTGCGGCTCCTTAAATATATTTTAATATTATATGTAAAAAATATAAATTTAATAAAGATATACCCATAATAATACATTCTTTCAATGTACTGAACATGTGACCCAAAATAATAAGTTTAGTAATATGAATATCTAGAGGAAGTTGTGCCATAATGCGTCCAATGCACGTTAAATCTCCATCTTCATCATCATATATACCGTTTTTAGTTAGCATTAAACCTCCAGCCTATAAATATTCAATTAATTTATACCTTCAATTCAGTCAATAAATTATAGTTACCTCTTTTAATAAAGCAATAGTTTGTTTAATATTATGTAATGCAGGTGGATCAATGGAAAGAGCCAAAATACCATGAGGAGGCATATCTAATTCTAACAATTTTGATAATAAAACTAAACGTTGAAGTGGTGTTCTTAACATTTCAGGTTCGATATCAGGATTCATATGATTCTGAAATATATTTAAATTATTTCTATGTAGATACTAGTATAGCATATTAAGTTATATTCAATATATCTACATTGAAAAAATATTCAGGAACTAATCTATATACTCTTCCATTTGTAACGCGACCAACACGACCGGCTCGTTGTTGGCAATTTGTGTGTGAAGCCCATGCCAATTTTAAAGAAGTATAATTTGTATTTGGATCGTTAACCAGAATTTTTGTTAAACAAAAGTCAATAACTGAAATAAAAATTAAGTTGTAGAATAAAATATTTGGTAGAAATCACAAATTGATCTAGAAACTGCTGGATTTGTCTTTTCGAATGAGAAAGTTAAGCATTTTGATATTTTTTAATAAAAGTATATCAAAAATAATAATAAAAATTGTTCAATCAGTGTTATGTTACACAATCAAATATGCTTACTAATAAAATCAGAAATATATATATTTTTTAATTACTAAATTAATAATTTTTTTCAAATACAATGGTCAGACAAAATTATGCAACATATTAATTTTTTTAATATTAAATACCTTATGTTCATATAATATTCCTCAGTTTAGTTCAATTTATGAAACTAGTAGTGTTAGCTTGTGATATTAATAATTGTTAAGTTACTATTTAGGTAAGTGCAAACATATTTTACATTAAAATTATTTATGTAGAAACATGTAGATAAAATATAATTGAAAAGAAAACTTACTATATTCAACATCAGGTACGGTAATGGAACTTTCAGCGATGTTAGTAGATAAAATAATTTTTCTATAACCTTCAGGTGTTTGTACAAAAGCTTTTCTTTGTTCTTCAATAGTAATAGATGAATGCAACGGCACAATAAGCCACTTGATAATACTATTATTTGAATTCTCTTTTTTCAATAATTCATATAATTCCTCAATTTCATAAATACCGGGTAAAAAAATTAGAACTGAACCACGTTTTTCTTTTTCACCGTCAAATTTATTAAAAATATCAACAAGTTTAACCACAACAGAAAGTAAACAATTGTGTAAGCATGGTTCATCAAACACTGGCATCTAAAAATAATTATTAGAATAAAATAAATGTTGTTTTATTATTTCTTTTATGGCACTTACACCTCTTGGTCCAATTATTTGTTCGAATTGATTCAAATAATATATATTAACAGAATATGGTTGTTGTTTGGTAACATCAATTACCGGTGCAGGAACAAGTTCAGTTCCTTTCGGTACTAAAAAGTAATGAGAAAAATGATCAACATCAAATGTAGCGGACATAAGAATAACCTAAAATATAAACACATGATTATTTATAAAATAATAAATATTTACAAAATATATTTACTTTAACACTATGCGAAACAGTACGTAGAAATCTACGAACAACTAAGAGCAAAAAATCCATCTCAGCATCACGTTCATGTACTTCATCTATTATAATATGAGTGTACTCATTAAGATTTTTATTTTTTACTAATTTCTGGAGTAAAACTCCAGTAGTCATGTATGAAAGAAGTGTTTCTTCAGTTGTTTCATTATCTAAAGCTACCTATTATCATATTAAATATAATTTTTGTTTTATTTTAATATTTAAATGAATCCTTACTTGATATCCTACGATAGATCCTAGTACCCAACCGCGTTCTTCTGATACTCTTTTAGCAACACTTATAGCTGCTATACGGCGTGGTTGAGTTATAGCAATTTTACAATATTTACTTTGAGAATGACAATAATCTAATATATATTGTGGTACTTGTGTTGTTTTTCCGCAGCCGGTTGGCCCTTGAATAATAACTACTGAATTTGAACATATTAAGTCTGTAATCTGTAAAAATACATTTTATTTTCATGGGTTACTTAATTTATAAAATAATATTTACTTCTTCTTGGTAGGAACTAATAGACAATGCAGTGCTTTTAAAACGACTATCAAAATTATATTTACTGTAGATATTTCCCGCTAATTCTTGGTCAATTTCATTATCTCGCATACTAGTATTCATAGTTGTAGGAGTATCTGGTCTGAATAAATCAGTTTCTTGTTTCTAAAATTCAAATATATATATATATATAAAACAATTGCTATATTTTCCACAAATAAATAACTTACGTAAGTTGCATTTTCCAAGCACATTGCTTCCTCCTCATCTTTATATTTTTGAGCATAACTATATGCATTTGCTGTATCGACAGAAGGTTCTTCATAAGTATAATTTTCTTCAGTATTAACATTAACTTCACCACCTACTTGAGCACTTGGTAATTTTATACGAACTATAGGTTTATCTTTATCGAAAAAATCTATTAAATCCATGTTAAACTAAAATATAAAATCAGTATATCTTTAAACGGATTTTCTTAACCTCATTCAAAATGTGTTGAATATGATTATTCTCACTAAATATGTATGATGATGATTAAATTTACTATCAATAATTTAATATTTTTAACAATTCTTACCTGTAATTACATGAAATAAACTGGGAAGGTTTCGGCAACTGATATCAACTAAATAAATGTATCTGCAATCTTAGTGTTTAGGTATACCGACAGCATGACATAATGATTCCCAATGTTTTTGTAAATAAAGACTTTAGATTTAAATATCTAATAAGTTTCTTATCACAAAAAAAGACGGTTATTCACTGTACGAACCAAAGAATACAAAACAAAAAGTGCTAGGTAAAGAAAACCAATATTTTATATAGTCTATCCAGAAAACATAAGAAAATATGTATACTATCTTATTTATATATTGTGTTCTTGTTTATACTATTACTATTTATAGCACAAAAGATATAATTTTGATATAATAATACTATTTTTGCATATTCAGTTTCCTGACATTTTGTCACTGCCATAAAAAAATATTGTTTTATGTTTACACACATCTGACATTGACGTTTTTGTTCAGTATGTCAGTTTTCATGCCGCGTTTCACCGCAATTTAATAAATACTTATGCAACAAGATTTGAACCAATTTTCGCTGAAGTGATTATAAATATTTTTTACTTTTGTTATTATTAGTTATATTATTGAGTTATTAGTATTTTTTAAGTAGTGAAATAAAAATGAAAGAAGAAAAACTTATCGCGTTGGTTCGGAATTATTCTGTATTATATGATTTTTCTCATTCAAAATATATGGAGACGAATTATAAAAATATGATTTGGAAAGACATTGCAAAAGAAATGGGACTTGATGGTAATAATTTTTAAAATTTTTAAGTGATAAATTAATATCTTTATCATTAATTTTTTTTGTGTTTTGGGGTCCCTCTTGTGTTAGCGCCCCGATGCTTAGTATACCTAGTTTACCGCCTTCCTGCGGTATTTTATTCTCCTCTTAAAACATTCATATAAATATTTGTACTTTGTTGTTATAATTAAAAAAGAAAATTATATTTTTAACTTCTTGATTTGCCTTCATATCTGATAATTGCATTAAAATGGACTCAATATCACCTTATTTAATATTCCGACGATGTGTCATATTTTTAAATAATATATATAATAAATAGTATGTTCTCTAGATTAAAGACTTTTAAATAGTTTAATAATACACTGGCGGAAAAAAATGAGACACTCGAAATTCGTGAAATTTTGCCCATTTTCAAACCGTCATTACTCGGCGTAGTTTCAATCGATTTTGATGAACCTTTGAGGGAAAACAAGTTTAAAGTGTCTTTTTTCAAGGCATGTATGCGATCTTAAGCGTAACTTCTTCCGCTCCCCTAAAGCACCCCTGTGAAAAAATAATTTTTTGAATCGAAAAAATGTCCAACTTTGACGATGTGTACGGAGTTGGAAAAAATTTGCCGAATCGATTCACTATAATGGCATTAAAATTTGGTGAATTTCCTGTGCTGGGCTCAAAGAACCAATTACCAATTTTTTTCAAACACCCATAACTTTATTCCAAATCATCCTAGGAACTTCGTTCTTTGAGTCCTGCACAGGAAATTTATCAAATTTTAATGCCATTATAGTGAATTGTTTGACGGTTTGAAAATGGGCAAAATTTCACGAATTTCAAATGTTTCTTTTTTTTTTCGGCCAGTGTATATTATTACACTAGAAGGGCAGAGAATTTATTTTTTTTATTTGAGCGCTAACAAATAAAAAAAATTGACTCTTTTATTTTGGCATCGACAGATTAGCCAAGTTTGCTTAATTGTGTCATTAGGTAAAAGAATTTGACCCCTTTATTTTAGCGCCAGCTGGTAGTTGAATTTGTTTTATTTATTTTGGCGCCTGCTGGAATTTGACCTTTTTATTTTAGCGCTATCAAATAGTCGAGCTTGAATTTGACCCTTTTATTTTAGCGTCAGCAGGTAGTCATATTTGTTTTGTTTATATTTGTGTCAGCAGATAAAAAAATTTGACCTATTTATATTAGCGCCGGCAAGTAGTAAAATAAGAATTAAATATTTATGGCTTGCATTCATCACATAAATTCAGTTTTTTTATTTAAATATTTTAAGGAAGTTTTCTTTAAGAGAACCCCAGTGGTACTTAATAATTATGACAAACTAAAGTGTATAAACTTAAATTATCTTATATTCATGACAACAATTATTTCTTCTATTTAGTGTCATCTTGTAAAGCTAAATGGGAAAACATAAAAGACAATTATAGAAAATCTCTTGAAGAATCACCAACAAAAAAATGTAAATATTATAAATATTCAAAACGATTAGAATTCATAAAACAATATTTAAATGAAAAAGATACCAAAGAAAATATAGAAAGGCAAAAAGAGGAAGATATAGATGAGCAAGATAATGAAATACAAGAATACGAAGATCAAAATGAAAAATATGTAACAGCTGAATCTGAGACATCAACTGAAATATTTCCCAGTCGAACTAATAACAAACCGAAAGGTTTTAAAAAAAAAACGTCTGATTTAATGGAATACTTCATCACAGGAAATTTAAACCAAGCTCATCCTGTTGACGCATTTTTAGGAAGTATAGCTGCAACTTTAAAATCTTTGCACCCTTATTATTTAAACTTAGCAAAATCGGAAATATTTGATACAGTTCAAAAATACGACATGAAAATGATCATGGGACAATCTCCGGATTTAATATCTTATTGTGATGAGGCACAGGATTCGCATTCAAATGTTTCAAGTATTTCTGCTCCCATATCACCCAATTCAATTGGAAATAAACAAAAAAATGCTTTAACTTCTGTAAGAGGTCAATATCCAGATCTGACTGCTCATTGCGAAATAATAAGCCCTTCAACAAGACCTTCTAGTTCGATTAGTAGCTGCGAAATAAAAATTGAAAGTTATTGTCTTAGTTCCTAATATTTCTCGGTATAATCTTGCAAATAATAATAACCTATAACGCTATAACTGAAAACTAATGACAGTAATATTTGCTTTAAACACTACTAGTAACAAGTGTTTTTGTCTGCAGGTTGTTTCTGGACATGTTTTGAAAGATGCAAGTTGTTGCAAGTATTTAACAAATACAATTTATATTTATAAATAATTTAATTTTTTTTGTATTAGTAGTTTTATATACACATTCAAAATTTTATGCTTATTATGTAATACACTATCTATTTAATACAATAATATATAATCAGTTTTATCTGTACCAATAAAAAAAAAAATAAAAAAAAATAGTGCAATTAGTTTTAATTTAATTAATAATAATTTATATTTAATTATAATAATCATCAATAGATCAATTGTCTTTCTTCGTAATATGGAAAAAAAATCTTCCATTCTTGCTTGATATTGTTTACAATTGTAGATGGTTTTCTAAAACTCTTTTGATTATTTTCTTTTAAAAGTTTTTCGAAAAATTCATCACCGCTTTTTGGTGATATATCTAAAGGATAAAACTTTATAATTTAATCATAATATCGTATAATATCTGCGAAATTAAAGTTTATTTAAAACTTGTTAAATAAAAATAAATTATATTTTAAGAGTACATTTATTCAAAAGTATAAAAATAAAAAAGCTTACAAGTAATTACGTATACAGAAAATATATTTAACTAATGTAGGTTATATTGTTTTAAAAAAAAATATTTTTGTTTTCATTTATGATCCAAATTTGAACAAAAAACTGAAAAATAATATCAGCAAAGCTAAAAGTTTAATTTTGAGTAGAAGACAAAAATGTTAAGTGATTTAACTTATATTTGAAACTTAATCAAGTAGACCTAATTTATCAAAAACTGGTAAATAAAGTTGAACTGTTTCTCTAAAATAAGAATTAGAAAAACAATCATTTCTAAAATCACTTCCATCTGTCTTTGTAAATTCTTCAAATGTTGCATCATTTCGATTTGAAGGTGATCGAATAATAGGAAGAACTGACGATATCACCGAAACAGCTGAAAATATTAATTTTTATAAGTACATATATTTTTTATGTAGGTTTAATATCGCATGCGTTATTGTTATGCATTCTCTAAATATAATGTTATTCATGCTTTAATTGTAAAGGAATAGTTGATCAGCATTAATTTATATTATTAATATAGTAATTCATATTTGTTTAGATTTATTTAAGTTTTAAACAATTTAAAACAAAAAATTTGTTTTTATTCAAAATACATTAAATAAATAAATTTTATAATAGAATAAAATTTTAGGGTGACTGAAAATTATTTTTATATATATATATA
>NEEE01001259.1:138256-151978 GCA_002278615.1 Pogonus chalceus
AATATTTATATTAAAAAGAAATATAAAATTTCTTGCCTAAAATTTCGTGTAATCTTGACATACATAATATATTATTATTGATTCGAAACAATTATTTTATAAGTATATATTAGACACGATAAAAAATATATAAATATAGAAAGAATCAAGTAAAATATTCGATTTATTATTATTCGATATTTCATAAATTAAATAAAAATTAACTTTAGATTTTAATAAACTAATTTACAATGTAATTAATAAAAAAATTATGTAAAATAAATAAAATAAATACTTGCCTTTCGATGATAAGTCAATAAATAATTAGCGAACTAATTGGCAAAATTTCTGAATTCCCCAAAAATGTGTATTTCGTTAAATTAAAATTAATTTTAGTACCGTTTAGTTCGCGATAAAAGTCTAGACTGAAAATTATCTTTATAATTTGAGATTTTATTAACTTATCAAAAACAATTAACAATTTCTATCTTTTTACTTTAATTTCATTCGTTAAATTTTTTATTATCACTAAAAATAAGAAAATATTTTCCCACATAGAAAAAATATAATTGTTTCAAAGCACATTAATTAACAGTTTTTCAATTAAATTTTTATCAGCTATAAGTTAAATTTCGAGTATGTATGTTAATGAACAAATATAATTATGAAAAAAAATGTATTTTTAAGTTACCTTCATATTTATTCCATTCAAATTTTTAACACTGTAATTAATAAAATATAGAAACTTCTTTATTAAAAATTTTTGTTATTAATATACGCTTACTCTGAAAGCTGATATTGGTAACTATATACTACTCCAATATATTTTGTACTAGGTGCATGAAATAGCCTTCGTTTTCATGGTCAGGGTTGGCTTAAGATTATATATGATTATATTTTTCTATTCAATTGATTGTATTAATATTAAAACAAGTAGAAAATTTTGTAAAATACCTTTATTTCAATATACAAATATAAATAGCAATTATTTAATTTTTAGAAATATTACATGCAAAACTAATAACATTTAGATTATCTATATATTTAAGATAAAACACAATATATCTAAAACAATCATGCAATAAACTGCAAATATCTTAAAACAGTAATAACTAAAGATAAGATTCCGATAAAATTTTTATATTAATTACATTACAAAGATTTCATTCGATAATATCGTATTTACTATGAGGACACAAAATAAATATAAACAACGAAAAACAAAAGAAAGTAATTATAACAGTCACCTACGATGAAATTGTAATAATTTATTTAAAATTTTAAATAAATTATTTATTATCGGTCACTACAATCAAATAAATATTTGTTTTTTTTTATCTTAAAAAGCAAATAATATTTCAAATATAAGGAAGTAAATTTGACTATTTAAAATTGTTATTGTTGAATTTGAAATTTGTTAAACTTATCTCTGGACTGTTTTTTTTAAATTTCGATTAAATGAATTTAAGAATATTCATCAATGAAAATAAATGAAATTCCAATCAATAATCAATGAATATAAAGGTGAAATCTTAAATCATAAATAGCAACTTTCTAAAGTTTTTTTGTTACAAAAAAATTGCTACCAATATAATAAAATCAATAAATTTTAAATCTAACAATTATTTGACCTGATTTTTAAATGTGCAACATATTTGCTAAATTATAATTATAATATAAAATATATGATTAATATATTTTAATAAATTAATATTTTAGGTTATTTACTTTCTAATGAAAGTTACTGAATGCAATTGCCAATTTAGACTAATTTATTATTGCATCGCATAAATACAATTATTTTATTACAATCTAATGCTGTCAAATGGATAATTTAGCTTAGGGTTAGTTACTTAAATAATTAAATAGTTCTTCTAGAAATTTTATCAAAATTTTAAGAAATAGGTTTTGAAGTAAATAATAACTAGACATTTCTAGAAAACCTGATATTTTACTTTAAAGTCAGAGAAAAGTGTTAGAATATTCCAGAAATTATAAATAACATATCAATTANAATTGCAACACATAAATAATAATTTTAAAATCAATTTTTTAAATGCAGTAATAATTAATATAATTATTTCATAGTTTTATTAGATTATATTTAGACATTCATTATTATTTTTAATTAAAAATTTGAAATAAAGTTAATTTTATGTTCAGCTAATTAAAAATAGAATTAAATATATTTTATGTTATGTATTATTCAGCTAAAACTCATACTATGCTGCGATACTGGTAATATAAGCGCGTTTCATATTTCTTTGGGAGATAGAATAACGAAAAATAAAACAAAAATAATATGTATTATACGCCATTATTTCAAATAATATTATTATTTAAAAACTTCATATTACTTATAATTTTATTCTAGAAATCTTCCATCATATTTATTATATATTAAAGTACAATTAAATCAATATGTATCATAAAATTTTATTTCCAAGCATAATTATAATATAAGTAATGTGATAATTAATTTATTTGTAAAAATATTCCTAATTCGTAGAAAAATATAAAATAAATTAAGGCAGCGTAGAAAATAACAAACGCAACGCAGTAACAAATGAACGCAGTAGCCATTTATATTTTACGTGTTCGTTGTAGGTGTCGCGCTTGCTCTCAATCTCTTCGTGTTCCGTTTTCGTACAAACCGGCATGGTGAAATTTCTGTGCGTGAAAAATACGTAAATATTCAAGTTGAAGAGGTGTGCCGCATATTTTTATTTAAAAGTAATTATAACTCGTCATCATTCCGCCAATAAATAGTTGCCGACCCCAAGGGTGGCGTCCAAAGGTAAGGAAACACGGAATCCATCTTTTCTTCAATAAATTGACATTTAATGGTTTTATCAATTTTATATAAAATCACTTGGTAAACAATTAAATGGAAATTTCCGACTATTTACATTTGTTTTCCATATGTTTTATTACGATTTAACTTCATTTGTTTTATTTTTAAACTGCTTTTGTCTTTTAAGATTTTTACTTCATTTGTTATTTTAATTTATATATCAAACCTGTAAATTTTATTTTAAAAATCAGTTAATTTATTATTTAATATTATTATTTGATTNGATGAACTATTTTTAAGGTATTTCATTCATATCATTGTTCAAAGTTATGTCTAGACAAATAAATATTAATGTCCACAGAAACAAATTTTAATTTCATAGTCCAATATTTCACGTGAAAGAGGGTTGATAAGCAATATAGAACATATCATTTTTGTTTTATCATTGAACTATTTCAAGGACCAATATTTTCGAGGTCGAAAATAACTGCCATTGTTACTACTCAGTAAAAACTTTTTTAGTTTAAATATGATAACTTAATTTTCATCAGAAATATTATGTAATAAAATAAAAATATTTTTTTTAATTTTTATGTAAATTAATTAATTGTGATAAAATAATTCTGAATTTTTTTAGTTGAATTTTCATGATGAACTTGTTGAATTACAAATAAATAGGACAAAATTTGTTACGTATAATATTTTACACCTTTTTTAACGTCAGTAAGTTATTACGTCATAAAATAAAATTTGCTAAATCTAATTGATTGCATAACAATTATTAAGCAAGTGTCTAATCAAAAAATTTATACTTAAATCTAATTTAAATGAATATTGTTCACTCATGTATAATAATTTATAATATGAATTGAAAAGTAATAAAATTTAATAAACAAGATAATATATAAACAAAATTATTTATTTGGAGGCAATAACTGTAATTTCATTATTTACTTGATTCATATTTAAATACGTATAAAAATGTATTATAATTCCATTTGCAGTAGACTGACTTTAATTTATATATAAAAAATTTTTAGTGTTTTAGTCTCTTATTATTATCGGTCAATTTATCTAAACTTTAATTCATTGTTATTATAAATAAATTGATTATATCAGTATCTTAAAATAAAGCGTGTATTATAATAATTTTGATAAAATAAGAAAAAAAATGACTACATATTTTTTATATTCATTTTAAATATTAAAACTAAATTATTCATTATTATAAGTATATACCAAGTAGTCGTCAATATTATGTATTATAAGCACGCTTTATTTTAGGTTTAAGAAGAGTGTCAAGGCTAAAATAGAAGTATTACTCAGAAAAATGGGCAAACATAATAAAATAACCCCATCCAATACTTTTAACAATTCTAAAGATAATTGGATGAAAAATAAGAACAAATCTGGTGAAAACAATTCATCGAATGAATCATTTTTCACAAAAGCACAGTCAACAGATAAATTTAATGTTTCAAAAAACGATAAAGGAGCTTCTTTTTCCGCAAAAAATAATTTTAAAAAAACAAATAGCAATACTAATCTTGGTAAAGTAACAACAGGAAATAAAGTAGATAATGAACGATATTCTAAAGTAAATAAAAACATTTCAGAATTTTCTCAGAAAAAGAAAGTTTTCAATAATAATAAAAATGTAGAAACTAAATTTAAAGACGGAAAAATTGAAAAGAAACCGTTTAATAAGCGACAATGGCGTTTACAAAAATATAGTAAAAAATTTAAATTAGAACAATGGGAGGAAAAACGTAAAAAAGCAGTTTTACGCGAATATTATAAAGAAATTAAAGATGATAAACCAAAAATGGACGTTCAAAAAATTTATGAAGAGTATTCGGATGAATCTGAAACCGAATCTTCTGAAAAACCGCAAACGTCAGTCGAAAAATCTAATAAATCTGAAACAAAGCAACATAATTATGTTCGTAATCCTAATTATAACCCAAATAACGAAGAAAATTGCGAAGCTTCTCAAGAAATTGAGAAACCCTCCAAACAAAAAACGAAAAATAAAGCGTATAATAAAGCGCAAAATGAATTTGAACGTTTAAAACAAGAAAAAATCGCTAAGAAAGAAGAATTTTTAAAGAAAAAAGCTGAAAGAGAAGAAGCCTTAAAACTTTACAAAAAAAAGAAAAATGAGAAATATAAAAGATTAAACAAAAAAACAAAACATGGCCAACCTGTAATAAAAGATCGAATTGAAATGCTTTTAGAAAAGATTCAATCATCTTAATTTATGTTATGTTTATATCGAATTAATCTTTTTATATTTACTTCATGTTTGTTTTGACGCAATTATTTTGTAATTTAACTGGAATATTTTGTAAGTTTTTCCAATAAAGCCTTTTGATAAATTTTTTCACGAAATTCTTTAACCAAAATTAATATTTCAACTGACGATATTTAACTACGTATTTATTCTTTAATTCAATTATTTTGTATCCGGAAATTCTATTTAAATTAAATTTATCTGGATGCTCAATAAAAAATAGATTACAATCAATGACTGTCAACTAAATTATTAAATATATTGCATCAACATTTAAATTGTTATCATAACTTGCTGTAACCAGCTATATCTTATTTAAAATTTAAACTCATATGATGGTGTCCTATTTACTTTGTTCCTAAAAAAACTTACAATTAAATGTGTAACGAATACTAAGAATCGTTGTGTTACAAGTTCATTGCACACGTGTTTTCATTACTTTCAAATCTAAGATGATATCTTCAGAGGTCAAATGATTAGTTAGGGAAATGATTTATCTATCCTCATTACTAGACAGACATATTTATGTGTAAAAAATACGTGATTTTTAAAGATTATTTCGAGAATTGATGATTCATACATATTTTGCTAAAATGTTTTACAATGTAAGTTCAACAACAGTTTATCATTTACTCTGGAAATTTATTTATTATATATTTGAATATATAAATTATAAATATAAAAAAAACTTTATATTATGAATGAAGTAAATTAAATATTAGATTACTTTAGAACTTATCATGCCTTATTGACTTTATTTTATTGAATGTGTAAATAAAGATATTGGTTTGCCTTTATTTACTTAAAAATATGTAAAATTCTGATATAAAAATGGATGATGTTACAAGTTGAATGTACCAAAGTAATATACTGCGCATCTAAAATTATAGATGACTGAAAATGTACTTATTTTCACTCTTTATATGAATGAAAGAGCATAGTCTACTTATGAAAGATACATTTAAATATAAAAAATAAAATCAAAGATGATGTTATAATGTTAAGTTGTTAGTAGGAAGTATTTAACCTTCGGATTATACAATATCTGTAACAGCTTTGACTATCACTTGAAAAAATTCTTGCAAAATGGTTTATAATGTTATCATGTTATATGGAATTAATTAAATTTATCTCATAATTTGTTAATTAAATCTAATGCAACTTGCAATACTATTGTCAGTATTAATTTAATTTCTAGATTATAATAATTTGCTTTGCTTAAACGAAATATTGAAATATTACTTAAAAATAAGTAAAGTACTTACATCATTTTTATCAAATATTTATTGTAAAATTACTTTTAAGTACAATTTTTGAGATATTAAAAAAAAAAAATTAACGACTTTAGTTACAACTTGATGCAAGCTTGTCGAGAAATATAGAATATATTAAAATAATTGCATCATTTTGATATAAAAATGAAATTTTTATGATTTTTTTGGATATGATATGTAATACTTGCGATCAGTAGCCAGAATAGATTATTAAATACATATTTGAATTATGTACCTGTGTATATCGAAGGTGTTATTAACTTTAAATTTAGTTTTATTTTCTGTTTACAACAATATTTTTGATTTCTATAATAGTTTTTAAGCATAAGCAGTAAATATTAACAGTAACCTCAAAAAACCAATTTGACGTCATATTCTAAAATATTAATTCTAGATAACTTCTTTAATTCATTACATGTGAAGCATATTAGATAATTTTTTTTGTTAAATAAGAAGAAAAAAAGGTCACCCAAAGTCTACTACTAGATGAATGATAAATACTAAAACAAAGAGAGGTGGAAGTCAGTTAAACAAACGATTATTATTATGATGATAAGCAGGGGTATAAATTCATGTGAAAAGCATGTTTATCATCTAGTATTATACAAGTTTCATTCATTGTGCAAACCAACGCTTAGCGTTGGCGCATCTTAGCGCCTACCGCATCTTGATACCAGCCGGTCTTTTTGCTGTATTTTCAAAATTCTCCGTTTTTGAAAATTTTCTTCTGTGCTATTACAATTATTTCAAATTTCTGACTGTATTTTTTTCTTAAATTATTTATTGACCGGCTGGGGATCAGTGATTTGTGCAACTTTTTTCTTCCTTCTTGTGATTATAAAAACCGAGAATTCATTTCAAAAGTATTCACGGTTTATTCTTTCAACCTCTGGTACATATTTTTTTAATTTATGAACTATTATTTTTAAATTTAATTTTGGAAATATGCAAATATTTTATATAATTTATTTGGTTCTTGCCAGTTGACTATTAATAATAATATTGATTTGAATAATTTTATTCTTTAAGGTTAATTTAAATATCCTGACATTTTTGGAGATTATAATTTTATTTATTTTATACCCTGACATTTGTGGTTTTTTGAATTAGTGGCTATTTAATAATTGAATATATATTTTTTTTATTAATAATGTATATTTTGTGGTTTATTCTAGGGTTGTGCTCAAAAAGGTGTGGCCCCAGTTGCAATTGGTTCCGTTCTAGCGTACAATTGGAAATTGTACTTAAACGCAGAGCCCCCCTGGTGCTGCTAGAACTTTATTAGCGAACTCTACTAACTCTTTTGCCCTTTACCTCACAGTCACACGTTGTATTATACTGAGCAGGAGCTGCCTCGTAAGTAAAAAAAAAAAACTTAATCTTAATTTAAATAATTAATTTACAAAAAAATTATCTTATGATAATAATACAGTAGTATCAATTAATTTGGCGTTATCTATGATTAATTTTTCTTTTTCTTTTCCTTTGTAGTTTGCTTATTACAGCACTACGTTTAACTGTCTTTAATAGATAAATCGCTACCTATATACCCTAGAAATAAGTTATTATTTAATATATCTCCAAACATGAAGATCACAAATTTGGACGAACGTGTACATGTTCTTGATAACCAAACTAATGTTTGGTCTGTCGTACGCAATATCGCCGAATCAGGTGTGCAAGAAGAAGCTTTTTACGTTTGTGACATCGGAGAAATCGTACAGAAACACAATATATGGAAAAATGCTATGCCTAGGGTTGAACCTCACTATGGTGAGTAAATCTTGAAACTGTATTTTTAAAATAAGAGCGTATACAATAATATTATGTTTGCACTTGACCTGCTAGAATGACCCTGAAAAACCCTTTCTATATTATACATGTGTGTCCTTTTATTAGTATACATATGTGTCAAATCTATTAGTATTAATATTGTCTATATCTAATTATTATTTTAGGCTAGAATTAATTTAAAACNTATAGTGATGTTAAACAAGCTAAAATAATACTGTGATTTGTATATGTGCTAATTCATGACGACAATTCGATAATAAGTAATTTAAACAACAACTTAAAATTTAATCATATTTACTTTGTTCTGTCATCTAATATTTGTTTTAAATAATCAATCGACCTTATTTTTAATTAATTTAGAAAACTTGTATTTTTAATATTTAGATACATATTTATCTTATACATTTTTTATGTAATTTGTTTTGAAAATTTGCGTAAAAAATATTATATTTTAAAATACGGGAATAGATTTTATATACGTATTATGTATTCATATTTTGAAGAAATTAACAAAAAAATATATAAATATATTTATAGCTGTAAAATGCAACGACAGCCTAACAGTAATAGAAACGTTAGCAGCATTGGGCACCGGATTTGATTGTGCATCTAAAGGTGAAATCAACAAAGTCTTGGATCTTGGTATCGATCCAAGCCGTATTATTTTCGCAAATCCAGCAAAACCTAATTCACATATTCGCCATGCGGCATCTGTAGGCATTGAAACCATGACATTCGATAATGAATCAGAATTACATAAAATTCAGCAATTATATCCAACTGCCAAGTAAGTTATATGTTCCATAAATATTTTCATTTATGTTCGTTTTAAGAAATAAATAAAAGCTTGAATTAAATATAGGATTAAAATAAAATTACTGACGTAATTTCGTTGGCAAATATTTAATAATTAGATTCTCAAGTAATCACCGTAATTAAAAATTAATTTTCTCGTGGAAATTATTATGATAAAATGCAAGTGGAAATAATTGCAAGTTTAAACAATCCTAAATTAAATTCTAGCTAGCTTCGTAAGCGCTGTTTCCCCCTTTTTCAAAACCATCAGAAAATTATTTTAGATATATTTTATATATAATTTATGCTCAAAAATTCAGCCTTGGGATCACCTAACACCAGTCATCCATCCAATTGAGTTGAGAGTTTTGCACTAATCCTGTGATGCCATAGCCATACAACGTTGTCGCATAGAAGCCAGTTTGCGAGGTTTTTCCGTTCAGATGAATCCGGGGCAGATCATTGATGATATCATCCCTCATTCATCATAACACATTGACCGGAATAGTTCAACCGCGCTTGCAACAATCTTCTCACTCTACGCAATCGCTTATTAAACGTAACTTGTTGTTTACAGAGAAACTTTTCCTACATTTACGGTAGAGATTTTCAAGCGGCTTGAAAATATTACTTGTATATTGTTTATATATTTTTATTACAGCACGCATTTAACATACATATTATAAAACAATTAATTTAATTTATAACTTTTAAATTGTTATTATTATTATTACATAATAAAATTACATATTTATTATTATGTAATAATATATTTATTTATTAGTTATAATTGAAAATAATATTAACATATTATATTAACACTATGTACCCTATTAAAGCAAAAGTTCATCATTTTAATAACAACTAAAGCATCAAATCGCTTGAAATACTCTTCTTTAAATGTATTATCGCAAAGTTTGCTTATACTTAAAATTTATTCTCCTTTCAGATTAGTAATTAGAATTCGTTGTGATGATCCTGAAGCTCAATGCCAACTTGGAATGAAATTCGGATGTGATCATTTAAAAGAAGCTCCAAAACTTTTATGTACCGCAATGGAACTTGGATTAAACGTGGTTGGTGTCAGCTTCCATGTTGGTTCGGGTTGCAGTAATCCACCTATCTTCCGTCAAGCAATCGAATATGCACGATATGTTTTTAATTATGCGGGAACATTAGGATTTAATTTCAATCTTTTGGATATTGGTGGAGGTTTCCCGGGATTGAAAGGAACTTCGATTGATAAGATTGCAGAAGTTGTTAATTGTGCATTGGATGATTATTTCCCAGATCCAAATATTCAAGTTATCGCTGAACCTGGAAGGTTTTATGTTGCCTCGGCTTATACTTTAGCCTGTAATATTCATTCTATTCGACGTGTTGATATGAAAGATACTTCTGGAAATATTGTCCCTCATAATATGTATTATATTAATGATGGTGTTTATGGAAGTTTTAACTGTATGTTGTATGATCATCAAACAGTTATGCCTATTCCATTAAAGGTATTTTAATTTTTTTATTAACAAAAATGATAATTTATTTAATTAATCTAATTATTTTCAGGAACATACTGGACACAAACTAACACCAAGCAGTGTCTGGGGACCAACATGCGACGGATTAGATCAAGTTTCTGAAAATGTACTATTACCTGAGATGAAAATTGGTGACTGGTTAGTCTTTGAAGATATGGGAGCTTATACTTTACCTGTTGCCAGTCGTTTCAACGGCTTCCCTATACCGAAAGTGCATGTTGTTGCCGATGAATCTGTCTGGTAAATATTTTAATTAAATTTAAACAAAAATCAAATTGTTTATTTTTAAATTTTATTTTTAGGATGCTTCTAAAAGATATGCTTCCTCTTTCTGAAGATCACTTCGTAATCGGCAATACTCCTGCTAATCTTCGTTTAGGGCTGGACATCGATGGAAGAGATATGAGTCCATGGTCGATGAACCCTATTTCTCTTCAGTTGCCAATTATCCATAACACTCCGATCGGTGAACATGTCTTTGAATACGTTGAAGTAGGACCGCAAGAATGATGTATTATTCCCGCGACGTTCCAAAATTGTGTCATTACCATTCTTTATTGATTTTATTTTGGAAAATTTATTTTTTCATCAAACCATTTTTTATACTTTTTAAGATTACAGTTTTATAAAATATTTTAAATGGTATGATTTTTTAATTTTTACGTGGAAATGACTGTATAAAAACTTGCAAATATTAATTCCAGTTTAATCTTTTAGTTAAGAAATTTACAATTTTTTTAATTGGGGGTTAGGGAACAATATATATTTCTAATGAAGTAGAAAGTATATTTTAAAGCAATCATAATATTCATGCATGCAATTTTCTATGTCTATCGTACTTTTAATTTTACAAATCAATATTTTTGATTACTTTATATAAATCTTTTTAATATACTTTATACAGGTCCTATAAAGCAGATGTTGTAGCGATATATCTGTAAAAGCATTTAAAACCTCTTTATAATTTAGAAACATTTCGATCAACTCAAGATCATTATGGACTAAATGTTACTAAAATATAAATTACTGTATAAGCAAGGAGGCAGCTTAACGCTTATCCAATGTAATGTATTTTACATGTTTGAAAATAAATTTAGTGATTTTTAAACTCCTTAATATCACTTAATTTATTTTCAAACAAATTAGGTTAAGCTTGTAAAGGTTGCTTTCATGCAATAAAAAAAATCTAAAAAAATATTCTGTTTAATATTTTTATACCAATTAAACATCCTTCCTGAACTATCCTAGAATGACTGCTTAAATATTTATTATATTTTTACAAACCAATTATTAATTTAATTTAAAAATAATAGTAAACATATTTTAGTCGCTATTTTGTTGTTCTATCACGGAAATGACGTAATAATAAATATAAATTAATTTTTACTCAAAACGCAAACGATCCAAGCTTAATAAATTAAAAATTTATTGAAAAAAATAGAAAATGTATAAATTTTAAGCTGAAAATATTAAATATTGAATGATATTGATTTAATTTATATACATAGATATGTATTATTTGATTCAATTGTTCATGTAGTTACATCTAGCCACCATTATTGATGGCAGCGCAGTTGTTCATATAAAAAGCTAACCTCAATTTGTTCTATTCCACACGTTTTGGTACCCTCGTTACCGGCCACACGCATCGGCATCGTCGAAAAGATAGTGTAAAATTCTTTAGCACGTGGGTTTTCTACTTGAACGGTACGTTAATTTACTTATAATAATCTCGTAATCAAATATTTTAACTATTTATAAATGAATTTTTATATTTTAATCAATGTACATAGATATATGCATAAAGGTAATATTTCTTAACTAATATTTCGAATTAAATTAAGTAAGATGTTAAAATTAATAAAATCTTCTAAATGTATTAAACTAAAATCTAATTTGTGAAATATTTAATTTGATGGAATGTTCTAGAATATTTGTTATTTATATATTTTTCAAATGTTTAATAACTTTACGTTTTGTTTAGATTTTGAAAAATGGGTAAGCAAAATAAGCGTAAATCAGAAGCGGGCACTGTCGCATCACCTAAGAAGATTAAAACAGAACCAAAAAGCCCTAAAGCTGTAGAAACACCTAAAAAGGTTAAAATAGAAGCAAAAAGCCCCAAATCTCCAAAAAATAAACCTTTGAAAACACCTATCAAGCTTAAAGCTCCAAAAAATAAGCCTTTAAAAACACCTATCAAGCATAAAGCTCCAAAAAATCCAACCGAAGGCAATGCTACTCAAACTCCAAAAATTCAAAAAAAGACAAAAGTTCAAAAAAAGAAAGAGAAGGCTGCAGTTTCAGTACAAAAAAAAGTTCATCTTATACCGGACGAATTAACTACAAAATTGACCAGAAGACAAAGAAAGAGAGTATTTTTAAAACTGAAAGTTGAATTCCAGAAAATTGGAAAAGAAGATTTATCAGAAATTGATATGAAAGATCCACAAGTCAAGGAAATAATAGATAAATTTCTCTCTGAAAAATTGACCGAAACTGTAAAAATGAATCCACATACAAAGAAGACTGCAGTTGAAAAGAAGGCTATAAAAAAGGAACCCAATAGTCCAGCAAAAAAAGTTAAGAAGGAAAAACCTGAGGAAAACGAGGTCACAAAGAAAGTGAAAGTACAGAAAATCCAACCAGTTAAGAACCAAAAGAAGGCGAAGGCAAAGCAAAAGAAAGCTGCAAATGAATAAAGCCTCCTTAATTTAGATTATTAGAATATTTGATTCTATGTTCATTTGTTTTTTTCAATACATGGACAAAATATATTTTAAGTATTAATTATGAATTTGATAATGATTTCTTGAATTTAAAATAGTTGAGATCATATTTAAATATAATTTTATATTTACAAACTTAAAGTAATATGTATTTTTTAAATAAAATATGTGTTGATGTACCTATTTATATTTTTCTTTTTTTAATTATTATTTGACCATTTATTTTAATAAAATATCTAACTGAATAAAATAATAGTTATGTACTTATTTCTACAGGCAAATATCTTTAAGATTGCAGCGCCAGTGCGTTAATTTTTTAAACTATCGGAGATGTGATAGTTGCTGTTGCGTTATAGGCAAATAACATATTTTTCTTATATTTTCTGAATTTCAGATAACTATTTGGCTACTTTTATTTTATAGAAATAAGGTTCGTAGAATATCTTGATAACTTGTTTCAGAAATATAAAGTAACTATAGTCTTCTGATAGAGGCAACAAAATTTCATTAAGCTTCTTATGTCTTA
>NEEE01001259.1:167555-186238 GCA_002278615.1 Pogonus chalceus
AAAATAGATATTATTTTTTAAATAATATCTTTTATTGTATTTTTATACCCATATAGCTGTTTGCATACAATTAGTTACAAATTTATTAGTAAAGGTTGTTACATATTGTTATTATATTTAAACAATTGCATGTTCTCCAAATTAATAATAAAACAATTTATTATTTTGTTATTGCAACGGTTTGTTGATAAAACTGCATTTTTATTGGCGATTATAATTATTATATTGTTCTTTTTTATTTAATTGTTCCATAAGAATAAATCTACATGTAAAGTGTCAGAATTTATTTAAAAAAATTAAATTTGTAGTATTTCTAGAAATAGCAAGTGGCTAAGTAACATCTAGATGGCGGTTGTATAGTATAAAATGGATGGTGCTCAGTGACAGCTTAGTTAGTCAATGATAAGCAAGAATACAGTCAAGGTATACTTAAAGATTTGTGATATTGTGTTATGTATATAGAATTATAAGTTAAAGTAAGTTTTTTTTTGCAATATAAATTATATGCATTTAATAATAAGTCAAAATATATTTATTATAAATTTAGAATTTTTGACTCCAGTAAATATAAAAGATTTATTTAATTGTTTCACAAGTATACATTATGGTAGATTGTAGAAATTACTTCAAAATTAAAGTCATTGCAGACCTGCCACTCCGAATTCCGAATTCAGTTTCAATGACCTTTAATCGTAGTTGGTTGTGACGGTGTGTAGTAAAATATCTAACTTTATATTAAAACAGTGTAACAACTACTGGTACCAGCGTGCGCGCACATCTCTTATTCAATGTTTTGGTGAATGTGACAAAGTGACATGTACTAAATATCACTAAACATTGAAAATAAAGAAACTTAGCCTAAAATTTCTGTATAGAATATCCAACTACACTAAAAAAAATTCTGGAGATCACAATCAACAACCAACTCAATGTCATTCAAAAGATATTTTTAGAGAATGATGTTAAAACATTTGATTTGGTATGTGGGAGAAGGATAGAAAAAAGAGTGTCATTACTAGTTTTTCTTTATTGTGGTCATAGTACCAATTCTAGAAACAGCAAGTGGCTCAGTAACATCTAGATGGCGTGTATTTAGTATAAAATGGATGGTGCCGTTTGACAGCGTAGTCAGTCAATGATAAGCTATAATACAGTGAACAATTAGATAATTTGTGTTGTGTACTTGTTGTTATTATAGGAACGTTAGTTGGAGTAAGTTTATTAAAATATATTTTGGCCTATCTATTGCAGAAGCTACGCACATTATACAAAAATTGCTATTAGAGTGTTTTGATCATGCGAGTGGCTCTCAAACAGTATATAGATAAGGGGAAGGTTAGGTTTGCAAGATGTTAGGTAAGGAGGAGATTAAGTATGATAAGGTTGGTAAGGAGAAGGTTAGGTGAGAGGAGGTTAGGTATATAAATATATATACATAATCTCTTCTCACCTTATTTCAAGTCATATTTATCATAAAAATATCCACCGTTTGAGTGCCACTTTGCACCTGTCAATCACGTACTTGCGTAGTCTCTGCGATAGATTTATATACCTATATTTTTAATTAATACAACAGTTAAAAGCAAAATTTCATTATTTAGATTTATTTTAGATAAGCTTAAGCTATAATCGAACTTAGTAACATTTAAAACGGATTAGAATTAAGTAGACTATTTCCACATCGTTGAAACTAAGACCGATCATTTTCTGGACTTGTCTTTAACTGATTTTTAATTGGTTCAAGTGATATGTAAAATTCTAAATAATTCTTTAATTCTGAAAAATAACTTACTTGTTTCTTTTTAATCTTGTCTTTAACCGATTTTTCATTGTTTTACATAGTTTTGTTTTTTATAAATATAAATATTTATATATTGTATTTTCTTGTGACATTTGGTAAATTATACATTGAAAATAATCATATTAATAAGCAGCTAATAAAATGAACCATAGAATAAAAACTATAATTCATATTTTGTTCAAAACAAAAAATACAAAATTATAATTCAGGACACATATAAACATGAAGTGCATTAATAAATCATACATCGGCAAGGGTAATTTAAAACATATCATAACAATATTAAGAAAAATGTTATTACTTATTTCTTATTTTATAAAAAAACATACAAACCTTTATAATCTTACTTTATTATATAGTTTTATTCTTTCATTTGCTTACGAATGAATATAAAATAAGTTAACAATGAGATAAGTATAGGCACGTATGAGCATGATTATGTTAGCTTAGAATTAAATTACAGTAGCGCTTATTATTTTTATAACACAAATCAATGAAATTGAAATATTAATTCAATGAAATTTGAAAACAAAGAAATAACATGAAGGACATATTTAAATGTCGCTTTATAAATACTTTTATGAAATTATTTTCATAATATGTTTTATTTCTCACAAATAAATATTATGCACACACTTATGTGTTATTAGTATCCATGTTAATAATATGTCTATCTGCAATAAATTTTAATATGAGATAATTTATTCGTATATATTATTCATATCATTTACGTGGAAACAAACTATTGGATATTTTATACTTGATCAATTTTATTATTTCTTGTTGCTTTATATGTTATAATTTTTTTAATTTTTTTATTATTTCCAACTTTTTAAAATTTAATTATTTTCTGTATAAAATATTTAAAATATTCAGGGTATAATATAATCTATTTATAATATTTATCAGGCGCAGCTCATGTAAAGGCACTGTGGAGCTGCAGCACCCACAATTTTAACTGTATATTCTAACACTACTTACAGTCGTCGCCATGAAGCAATGGAATTGTGTAATTATTCTATGTTTACATAACCCTACGATTTGAAACGTTTAATATGTTTTGAAATAGCCATTATTGCTTTAGTCGTCGCCAAAAAACAATGTAATTGTACGTTTACATGGTAGCGCCTCGCGACCTAAAACGTTTTATGTAAAGCCGTTGTTGCTATACACATGAGCGCTTAGTAAAAAAGCAACCAAAGTAACAAAAACTATTTACACTATATAAATAATTTTTCGAATAAAATTACGACGTACTAATTATTCAGAAGTATATCAACTAAGCGTTAAGAAGATGAAAAAAATAACGTATGTGAAAGAAAAATATCTGCTTATTATTATGTAATTACATTGCTTTGTGGCGACTACTATATATACATGAACGCTTTAAAAGATGTAACTAATGTAAACAAAAAGTGTAGAAACTGCATTATGTAATTATTTTCTGAATAAAGTTTCGACGTACTTTACATTATTGAAAAGTATGTCAAATAAGCGTTGAGAAGATAAAAAAGATGGTAACGGATGTCGAAGTGAAATATCTGTTTATGATGTAATTACGTTGTTTCGTGGCGACACATATATGTGGTAATTTTTATACACGTATTAAATGTAAACAGTCGGAAAACATTCTATAACAAGGTTCTCATATAACACGAAGCAAAAATAATGATAGTCCTTCAATAACACAGTATTTTTACAACGCGTTTATTTGTTAAGCTACATATTTCAAAAACTAATACTAGTTGTTATTTTTAATATTTTTATTTTGTACCTATAAAGTCTACGTGATTTACATTCGCGTAAAACTAATCCTCGTGGAACAGATAATTCGTGTAAATTGAGGGACGGATGTATTAATTTTTTGCTTTTATGTTTTTCTTTATACATACTTAAATAATATATAATAGTTTTTCTCAACCTTTTGGTCACGTTAAGTTTTAAAAGAGACGCAAAGGTGTAAAAGAAAAAATACCATTAACATAAATCTTATATGAAAATTTAAAAAATATTTTTTGTAATAGTGAGTATTTTAAGTTGTCCCTTAAATAAATCCAGTTTTGTATTGAAATGAAACCCTTTTTCCTATATTAAGAATTAATAATAAAAAAATGAGTCGCTATAATTTTTTTTTTAATTTGTTGGGTTGTATAATTTCAGGAAAATATGTTGGGTCTCGCGATAAATGGTTGAAAATCACTGATATATAATATTTTAAAATTTAAGCTTAATGTCAGTAACTATCCACATACTAAAACAATGGCTAAATATACTTTAAATAAGCACCTCCACCAATTTTAATAAAAGGCTACGGCTGGTATTAATTATACATTTAAAAGCTCCATTTTATATTTAATTAATCAATAACTGTTAATGAATTAAAATCAGCTTAAACTTTTTATAAAGGTGCTAAAAACATTGATAATCGTTAAATTTATCAATGTCAGTATAAGTTGTAGAACAAATTTATAACAAAGCAATTTTTTTAAAATATAAACAGTATTGAAACACGCAAGTTGCTTGAAAAATAATATATTCAAATGATTTAATTAAATACTATTATTTTCCGTAATTTCATTGCAATATACAAATTTTTCATGGTAACAGAAAAATATATTTCTGTGATAAATTTTAAAGTTACATTTTAATGAATAATTTATGTTAAACTTAATGCATTTCCGCACACAAACAACCAACCACCTGTAGATTTTATAAAAACAAATTTATAAACTTCGCTTTATTTTTCTGTTTAATTGTTTTTAAATTATTCTAACAATTAGAATAAAAAATATTAGTTTAAAGATAATTTCTATAATATCTGATTTACAACTAAAATGTTAAATTTTGTTATTTTAAATAAATTTTCTCGAATGATACGTGAACCTATTTAAATATATAAATATGATATAATTTTAATTTAAACAAAGATATAACGGATTTGCTTAAATATTGATAACCACTTTTCAAATATTTGTCATAGTAAAATATATTGAACTGTTAAAATTTTATATTAATATTTTTAATCATTGTTTCCCTGTTATTACCTGTTTTCAAAACATTTTCTCTTATTGTACCGATATAATAAATATTTTAAGTACTTAAGTACACGGTGACATTTATCAATATTTCATGTTTATATAATAGACGTTTAATAAGTGATATAAGTATCGAGGTATATATTTACTGTATCTACTTTATTTATTGAATATTGTCTAGAATGAAAATTATATTTTATTTTTTTGTCCGCGACCAGCATAACATAAATGTATAGTGTATATTTAGATAAAAGGCTTTTATTTACACAACATCAATAATTGTATAAATATACCTACATTAAATAGATTTATTAAACATTTTGTTTTTTGAAAAAAAAAAATTGAACATATATTTTATTGGAAAAATGCATTTTATTATTTTTCAATTATATTAGACAAGCAAATATTAATTAACAATACCTGGATCCAGTAATTAACGTAAAATTTTGAGTAAAATCGCAACTTGTAACATCACTTTTGTGTCCAAACAATTGTTGCAAAAATGTTACGTTTTCCATTTCCGGATTTGATGGCACAGAACTAGAACAATAAACAAAATGAATAAATTACTAACAAGTAAATGCTGGTAAAAATATATATTATATTGAAGAAAAAAATATATAATAAACACTTACATTGTCTAACAAATTTATTATTCAGTACGTAAAAGTTTAAATAAACGCGCCAAAATTTTATCAAAACTTAAATAAATCACTAGAACACATTATTTTCATAATTAATCAAGTATGCATGGCTAAACAATGAAAATAAAAAACAAATGAACGAAGCGTGAAGCGGCAACAACAACTAATTTAATATCTCTGCCCGAAGTGTGTATTTAATGTGCGATAGCTTATCTAAATATCAAAATATCACTTTAACTTATTTTAAACAATTACGTGTAGTATTTGTTTTTTGTCATGACAACGACAGGTGAAATAAGTTTTGGTTTAATGTTTTAGCAGGAGCTCAATATTGTTTTCTATATTGATTTTTATATGTGTTACAAAGAGCTTTTAGTTATTGTTGTTAATAATGACAACTGTTTTAATTTAACAAAGAATTTATATAAATTTTTGAGAAATTGGATCCAAAATTATATTATAATTTTTTAGTGTTTATATTAAAAAATATTTTTGTTAATAATAATAATAATAATTTTATTACTATTTATTTTCATAAAATATATAAAATAAATAAGTAGTTCATATTGTTATATTTTGTTCCAAAAAATATATAAACGAATATATACTAGATCTCTTTTAAAGATAGCAATTTTCCATTAAAAATTATAGCTGGAGTCCTCGTACGGCAGGTAGTATAACTAGCATTTTGCGCAAACGTCATAAAAGTTAGTTAATTCAAATCCTGCTAGAGTATAACATCACTTCCAGCAGGAATATTGATTTCCATGTATGTCACATTCTTTTGTTTTACGTAAATAATGACGTCATAAAATAAAAGCTGTATTATCGTTAGTGACATCTAGAGTGAATATAAATCATTAAAGTTCATTGTATTCTAATTGGATAATTAAAGATATACATATATTTCTATTATTTTAAAATACATTATTTAGTTTATTCAACCTCTATATATTATGTATATTATTTATTAGATTATATTATCTACTAAAATACAATAAAGATAAAGAAACTAACTGGTTTTTTAAAGTATTTTTTGAAATATTATTGTTTTTTTCTAAAAGGTATACTTTCAAAAAAAAATTAATATATTTATTTTTAAATTCTGTTTTTATAAACATATCGGCTTTATTTTGATAAGAGCATTTCAAACATATTTATGATTATAGTATGGAAACTAATTGTTCTTAAGATAATTGCGATTCAAGATTTTTTTATTTTTTTTTACTAAAAAATCAAATATATTTTCATGAGTTCAAAATAAACAAAGATATCGAAATTTCAATAGTTCTAGTTAAATTTTCGTGTCATTTTACACAATTCATGTATTTTATAAAAATTATCTGGACACAATTATCAGCGTATTATAGCGATATTTCAAAAATTAAAAATTTATACCGTCAAAAAATTTAAGACTCTTTTTTTAAACTTGCCCTTTTATAAGCTTATCGGTTGAATTTTGATGAAAATATTTCAATAATTCCTATGATTAATAGTATAAAAACTAGCAGTTCTCAAAATATTCACGATTTAAGATTTTTTAGCTGTATACTAAAAAATTAAATAAATTACTAAAACTTGAAAATAAGTAGATTCATTGAAACTCTGATAATGTCAGTCGATGTCTCGTGTCATTTTACAAAGATTCATGTAATTTTTATATAATTATCACGACAATCAAGTGTTTTATAACATTTTTTTTTTTTAATTTGTTTTTTTATAAATGTATCAGCTTTATTTTGATGAGAAGATTTCAAAAATTGCGATTTTAGGTTAGGTTAGGTTAAGTTTTTACTTAACATAAAATAAATTGCTTTAATTTTAAAATAAGCAGAAATAATAAAAAAAAATGGTCATATAATTTTTATAAAACCAGAAACCATTTGAAAACTCTTCTACATATTTTTTTTTACTGAACTACAAGTTTACTAATTCAATTCATTGTAACATTTCATTTATATGTAAAAAATATCAAAAATATTTTAATAACTTTATAATTATATCGTAATAAATTGTGAATAGTTCATTGACATTTCAGGAATATGTAATTTTGTATATTAACTATAGAACCCTCTATATACGTGTATAAAAATTACATGTCCAGGCACTTAATTATCTACTTAAAACTGATGACTTCATTACTAAAATTCCTAAAAATAGTTATTTTAAAAAGTATTGTATATTTGGTGAATTAGCAATGCGTGTTATACGCAACATATATTTATAAAAATTATAATTAAAACTAACAATAATATTAAAATACAAATATCCGCAAAATTTATGGGTATAATGAATTCTAAATCAAAATAATGTAATTCCGAATTAATATAATTTCGTGTAAAAGAGCGTGAAAGGCATATTGTAAATTCAAAACATTGTTTTATAATTGTTTTACATTTAGATTTAACGATAAGAATAATTTATTTTATTTCTGTTCTAACATATAATATTAAATTTCTTTTAATATAAATTTAATTTTTATGAGGAAGATTTTAGTGTTAGTAGCCGTGTTCGCATACCGTATTTTTTTAAAAGGATAAATAGAAATATTTACATTATCTTTTGTGAGTATCATTTGCGAAAATCGTTTCTTTTGCAAATGTTTGGCAGAAATATTACCTGTATTATTTTTTCCGTTATATTAATTAAAACAAATGAAGAAATGATATTATAACAACTGATTACTACGATAGCTGTTTTAAAAATGTTACCAGAATAAATAAATAAATAATTAAGGTTGTTTGATCATTAGAGCAATTTTTTAAGAAGAAATTGAAACTTTAATATGTTATTAATCGATCGATAATATATACGTTAAAATTATTGTTTTTAAAGAAATCTGTCGTGTAGTTTTTGAGTCATTTAGTTTAGAAAATTGCATATTCAACAAGTAGTTAATAAGGAACCTTGTGTGAAATGCACATTTTTCATAAAATTAACCCCCAAACAAATTAGATAAAAATGTAAAAAACTTTAAATTGTATTTATCAAAATTTGTAATTTATAACAAAGTATTCTGACCTGCCGTTTTAAAGATATTTCAGTACAAATAACTGAAAATTGATTCAAATATCTGTTAGTCATACTTGTAAATAAATGATTCGTGAAAACTTGGCAACATCGGATGAATAAATGCGCGAGTCGAATAAACAAACCCCGCGAGTTTTAAAAAATCAAACATAATTACTTACTTTAATGATCTTAAATGTGCTTATTTTTTTATAAACTTTTCTCAATTTTATTATGTTTTTTTTTTTTGTAACAATTTGTCCGTTATGCCGAAACTACTCATTTTTTAAAATTCTTATATCATATTTAATTGAATACTAACAATAACAACAATAGTTGTTAGATACGCTGTTACCATATTTATTTTACAAAATAATAATTAAGTAAAAACTAAACTTACATATTTATAATTTATAAAAAAGTTTAGATTTATGACTTACAGTTTACAAATCGAATAACCTTAATCAACATATATATTGACGCTATAAGCGTTTGCAGTGCATTAATGAGGGCGAAGGGGCCGAAACTGACCACACTGCTTTCAATTAGTTCCAAATTCCTGGTCAAATCTTACAAGCTTCATCAGCTTCCAAACTCCCCTACAGTAGTAATAAATAAAGGGTAATTATGATAAATAGTATTGAAACAAATCAAATTAATTTAATTTTTATTTATTGGTTAAAGTACCATATTTATTTTCATGAAGTCGTTAATAATTTATTTAAAATGAACTTCCTTTTGTAACATAATAAAATAAATATTGCACTAAGGCTGAAACTATGAATTTTAAAATAGGTTTTTAGTTTTTAGATACAAGCATTTTATATTTGTCTATTACTGAATTTTTAAATAGAAACATGTAATATTTCTTGGAAAAAACTAAAGTTTTAACAACAATGTCAAAATATATTATTATTAAATTAGTTTCATACTGTGTTACAAAGAGTAAATGAAATTGCGAACCTTTCATCAAAAAATTAGTGAATTTTTATTTTATTAAAAATTTTGTATGAAGCATTCACAACTACATCATGCATTAAAATTGTTATTAAATTTGTTCGATGCGTCTTTCCATTTCCTATAACTCGGGGCTTGGCGAGACATTCTCGTATAAAAAGTAGCACAAGCTAAACTAAAGACAAGTTGTTTATTTCCATCAGTATGGTTCGCATTTATCGACAACCAACAGGAAACTTGAGCCACCCTATTTTGAGGGCGCGTGGCTCTGCGAGCTAGTATATACAGGTAACGGCTTGTCTGCCACGCGGTAAGAACAATGAATATTTCAACTATAATATATTCTAATGTTTTAGTATCACTTAGAAACGTTTAGATTACTAAAATAAGTTATATTTGTTATAAAAATAATGATAAATAGTAAATGGATAGGACGACTGATACACATTGCTTATTTGGAACCCCTCGCTTATTCATTAGAACGTGTACGTACGGGTGTGGTGGATCTCATGCCTCTTGCTGCGTTCATGTTTTTATTTTTAGCGATAAGTCATGAACGGCACATGCTTTGCTTTGCTTTGTTAGGAATAGAACAGGGGACAAGTAAGAGGGTGTTGCTCTTTACATCGCATCGACTATTCAGTGCAAGTCTGCCTTCACTCTATGCCGTAATATATGGGCTAGAACATGTTATATGTGGCGCACTTTGGCTACGTTTCATGCCAAATATAAAATGTAACTAGTATTTTACCTATTATAATCAATACATGTACCTTTGTTACTCATAAATATGAAAATAACCCGAAAAAATATATTTATTATTTATATAAAATGATAAAACTTTTACTTATTGTTCCATTACATATTGAAAACTAGTTTAACTTATAAAAAAATGTTTAATTTCCTTGGAAATGTCACACGTTACGTCATGACAATTTCCGCATTTAGATATTTTATGTTATAAGTTATAATTACATATATGGAGATTTATTTTAATTCAACGCTAACTTAACCATAATTTAACGTTTCAAGAATATAGGTGTTAAATAATTTTGATTTAGTATTAAACAATTTTTTTACTTCCGTTGTTGAAAAAAGTAAATATTTAGATGTTTTTTAGAATAATCACATCAAGAAGAATAAGAAAATAACATAATATTGTTAATATATAGAAAATTGTTTAAGATTTTATACCTCTTAACTCATTCTTTAATAAATCCGTAATAAAACCAATTTTCTGTCGCTCTAGTCAAAGCCTTTTCTTAAATAACATTTAATTTTTAAATTAGATTAAAATTATCAATAATTTTATACTTCTTGGTAAACTATGGTTTTTCAAATAATACACTTACACTTAATTAATTAATTTCAATATTTACGGCATCGATATAAAATATTCTAAAGAGTTTATGCATATTTACAAATATAATATGTAAAAAAAAAAAACAGTTACAAGTATGGTTAAACTAGATTTGATTATTTATTAAAATATATCTTGCGTTTTTAAGAAGCTCAAACTTTAATTCTTATTTCCTTTGTAAAACAAAAAATACATCATTTTCCTACATATTTTGCAACGTTATGATTATTAAATATTACATTTAATTACAATAAAAAGCAAACTTAATTTGATTAGAATTTATTTTTCTAACGTAAATATAAGTACAAATAGTAAATTAAAAAATATTTCGATAATGCATTTTATTTCTTCGACGCCACTGTCTTTTTGTGGACGGATGTGGTTGAATACGTAACATACATAAAATGTGATAAACCCAATAAAAAAAGGAACCATATTTTAAATTATTCAAACCTTTATATTTCTATAAATATATTGTTTATAAAATACTTTCATCTTTGTATAGTTATATTCGTATTTTATTTTTCACTGAATTTTAGTCAAATCGAAAGTATTTATTAAAGTATTAAGACTTTAATTTAGCAAGAATAAATGGCTTTAGGAGTTAGTAAGTGCGAATTTATAAATATATATCGTGGTGTAGTTGTTTGTATTAAGTTATGGATGTTTCCCTGGGTTCGTGCTTGTGTCGCCTAAGCTGTGTACTATGTACCCTGTGCCGTGTGCTCTTGTCGTCGTTATATTCCATTTCGGGGCCGTAACTCTTGATTGGTTCAAGATATCGATCTGGTTTGCGTTTTAACGCATTGGCCGTTCAACGAATTTCCGTTCTCTCACAGTTCTCGTTTTGTTGTTACTATTGCGAATATTTTCCTATGTACTTTGCCTTTTCTCCCTAATTTTTTATTAATAAAACGAACATTATTACAATTTTTTTACTGTTACGACGTATAATTCATAAATTATGCTTTTAAATACAATTTACAACAATGATTCAATCATAAATATTAATTCTAAACATGAGGAAATGCTTCAAAATTAATTCTAGTTTTAAAAAATTTTGTTTTTGGGTAAATAATTTTTGCCTGAAGCAGACAGCCAGTTGTTTATTCGAAAATTATGTTAAATAAGTAATCGAAATCTTTTGTTTCATTGTTATTTTTTATTGATATTAATGATAATTTATAATATGACTAAAAAATTACAACAAAATATAATTCTTTTCATTTGAAATTCTAAAAATATATTTCGTTCAACGAGGAATTGAATTCAAAGCATTCAAAAAATGAAATAAAGTGAATAAACACTTGGTAATGTTTCAAAATTTATTTTTAGAATTTGTTTTATTTATTTACATACATATATTAAAACAAGCGCTAACACAGTTATTCATTTATCTTGTTAAATTATGAATGAATTGATAAGAAAATTAAATAATATTGCAGAAAATATAATAAATAATTAATAAAATATCAGAATTATAATTGTTACATAAAACGAAGCGCTGTGAAAACAATCATGTACAAGTCGAAATGGTTCATTTATTTTTAGATTTATTTTTGTAATCTTTGTTTTACATTTAATTTGAAAATACTTAACATATTTCACTTAATTTTACGTTAAAATAATCAACAATAATTCATTATTTTATTTATAAAAATAACAATAATGAATATATATTTATTAATCATGATGTTATGTATGTTTTAATTATTAATTAAAACATATAATTATTTGTAACTCTCGACATAGAATTACATATGCAGCTATAAATACATTGACCTATTTTAATTAGTGAATTTATGTTACACTGACCTAATTATTCAAATGTTAGTACCTCCAATTAAATAAATAATTTGCGTTTCTCTTTATTGTTTTAAATTTTTATGGATTGATTCGTTAGTACATTTGAAAATTGTTAAAACGTTTCAAATAAAAAATATTGTATGTATGTTTGCAAATACATCCAATTAAATTTGTTTTATAAACAAGTTGTCATATTTTAACTGTTTAATTATTCATGAAATTTTTTTATTGTTTCTTAAATATTCTACATATTGAGATTGTTAACATGTTTAGAACGGTTTATTCAAAAGTAAAATTGTTTTCGATGTTATTATTCATGATTTTTTTAAACTAATTATCGGGATTGTTTTATCTATGATTTAGAAATATTTATTGATAAGAGAATAATTAGTCATTAAGTATGTTGGTTTAAAATTATGTAAATTAATAATTAATTGGTATGTATGTATATATGTATGAAGATAAGATCTATGAAAAATGAAACATCGGTTATAATAAGAGTGACAGGGTTCTTTTTACATTTATAAATATGAGTGCTAGTGAAGATGAGTCATAATGATGATCTTTAAGTGTTTAGTGAATGCGTGTATTCGATTTTTGGCGGTATTTCTCACGAAATGCAAACGTTTGGCATTCGTGTAAAGCACGGCGGCATATCCAACGCGAACTCACAGTATTGACTCAGAGGATGCGTCCATTTTATGTGATGGTAGCGTAATATCGTTGATAGTGCTTGGACGAGAACAGCGAGCGAGCGGTTTAGTACACGACAGTTGTTTGAGCGACTGTCGCGGGGCGGGAGGGTTAAAACTCCGCGCGAGGGGTGGTATGTAGTTAGATGAGGGGAAGTAAAATACCAGCGAGGAAAGGGGTTCAAGGCCCGATTCACACTGCTTCATACCACACTGTATGTTTTCGGAGACGTTTGAATTGTCTATCTTTCTCATTCGTCTCATGTTCCGATTGTTTTATTTATTGCACCATTGATCGTTCTATCTCTCTTTCTTGTTCTCTCTTATTCTTCTCTTTCGTACGTTTTGGGAATGTGTTCTCCTCTCTTACTTGTGTCATTGGCGCAGTCATTTAACGTACATTTATAGCTTTTTAATGGTTTATTATATTGATAAAAAAAACGTAAATTATATATTTATTTATTCAAACGATTATTATATTGAATTTATTAAATTTGTAAATACATCGCTATTAATATTATTTCTTCTTGTAAATTATAAATAATATCTAATTTGTACTTTTAGTTTTTTATTGTTAAAATAATGTAATATTTATCAAGGATATTTTCTTCTTTAACATTCTTAAATAATTAATGGACTATCGAGATGTTTATCATGATTTCTAAATGATTAAAATTATAGTTATTAGATTTATTAAGTTACATTATTAGGTTATATCAGATCAAATTAAAAATAATATATTTGATATAAGTAAGCCATGGATACTAATGAAACAAAAGAACTATTTTGCTTTTGTTTTGTATTTTAAAATCTAGTGCAATCTTTCAAAATACTTAGACATTCTTTAACGAATTAAAAACTAATTAATGCATTTATTAATTGTTATTTGTATTGTACAGGTTTACCAATTTGCTAAATCGTAAAATTCCATATGTTAAGTTATATTTATATCATTTAAAGTTTGTTTTGTGGGAAAAGATAGTTTTATATCTTATTATTAGTTGTATCAGTGCGAATATTAGAATATAAAAATATTTTGTAACATCTCAAAAAAATTTTTGGTCAATAACTTTTTTGAATAGTGTAGAAATAACTTTTTTAATTACTAATTTATTTTCTAATAATATTATGACAACTTTAAATTTATATTTAATATTTAAAAAAGTGTATGTAAATTTTTATATACTATAAATAAGTAAAAAATATATCATTTGGTAAATACAGGTGGGGTAATTAAGTAGTTCTCCTTGGAAGCCAAATAAAGTTATAGTAATTAATTAATTTATTCATTTATTTTTTTATTAATACAATGGAAAATTATCATTTATTTATGTGTTAAATATAATTGTGTCTTAAACATCTGCCCCCTAAAAAAGTTAACACTCGTTAAAAATATCTTTTGTTCATAATTGTAGGAAATCTTAAATCGTACAAGACTTCTTAGTAGAACTTAACTTATACTTATATAAATAAAATTAAATTCTAACAAAATTATCATACTTGGGTGTGGGGTTGTTTTCGCGCCACTAGCGTACGTAGGAAGTGATAAATATATAAATGCGGGGCATAAATAAATATAAATAGAATGAATTGATGCACTAAGTATTTAAAACAACGTCATTGATTTTATTTGTTTCATTTCAATTAAATGTTTAAAATTAAATTACACATGAATTATTCTTGTTTATACTATAATTTTATTAAGAAGATAATAGAAAATTATGATTTTATCTTATTTCTATAAATCTTTGCGCATTTTATTAGTTTTTTTAAATTTTAGAAGTCGTTAAATAGAATTTTAAAAATTAAATTACGAACTGAAAAAAAAATTTTTCTTTTTAGAATAAAAGAAAATAAAAATAATGCGCTAGTTTATTATTTTTAATAATGTTCTGTTNATAATGTATTTTTTATACAGTATATTTTTTAGTTTTAGTTTATGTTTATACATTAATTTACAAATAAATTTATCCTCTCAATAATTAATATATCAGGATGACCGAGCTTCGCTCGGGGTTGTGGTTAACTTTTATTTTCAATACAAAATCTTTATAATGCAAAATAAACTTATAGGCAATTTAATATTTTCTTTAAATTTCTTTCGACAGTAATAATAAGTTACGAGTATGATATAGATTCCCCTATAGGAAGACTAATTGTTTCTGGCTGCTTAATTTTTGAAAATGACACACACAGGCTTGCCAAAGCATATTTTATGCTTAACGGGAAGTTTACCAATGATATTAATATTATTTTCTTCGATTTCTTTAATAAGTTACACAATTATTGCTCTTTCTATGCACATCATTCAGAAATGGTAACTTGTGGCAATTAAATTTCATTTATTATATTTATAAATAATACTCCGATGTCTAGCTATAATATCATTATCACGCAGTATATAAAAACCATAAAAAAGGTCTCAAATAATTTTCCCCGGAAACGAAACCCTAAAAGATCAGTTTGTTGATCCAAAATACTCGTAATCTGTGATTTTCATCAAAATCGTTAGAACCGTTTTTAAGAAATTGACTTTTAATGCTTGTAAAATTCGTGAAGCTATTGAAATATATAAATTCTTACAATAAAAGAAAGACTAGTCTAAATTTAGTATCTGTTTGGAATCATTCTTTGGTACAATATGTTATATTAATTAATTACTATCTCAATTCATTTTATTTTAATATTTTAATCAAATGAAATAGTTAAACAATTATTTTCTACTTAAATGAATAAATTTTACCTTTAATATTTAAAGATATAATTATTTTTTGAAACATTTTTATTACTAAGATAGAAAATAACTGAAAAGACTAAAAATAAGATAATTTTTTTTATAGAATTGGGTGATTAACACTCGGTGGTATTCTACAATCGAAACTATTGTAGATTTAATAAATAAATATTCTAGAATACCACCGAGTGATAATCACCCAATTCAATTAAAAATGTTCTGCCAAGTGCCGACAGAAAACTCAGTACAATTTACAATCTTTTTTAATACCTAAATTCTGGAACAGAGTGACTATTAGTTCCTTTTCATGGAATACACATATTTTATTCCTTAATTTTATGTTAATATGTAAGACTTCGTTATCGATACGTGAAAGAATGGATTTTATTCATATCACAATTATATGTAATCAGTTTTATATCTCCCTACGTAAAAAAATTGAAAGTACAAATTTAGTCGCAAATTATCTGCAAAAACAAAGGGTATATTTATAATTCTAGTAATACTAAAAATAAAACATCTCTCAGATCCTACACAATCTATTTATAGAATGATTTAAATTTTTAATAAAATTATCGATTTTATCACAAATAAAAGCGCCGGCAAAGTATTTGCGCTACCTTTTTTTGTAATTAAAATAAATAAAACTATGTTTTACATTAATGAATAAAAGTTGAAAACGCTGCTATTTATAAAATTTATTATTTTCAAAAGTTTTTATCACTAAATGATTGAAATAAAAATGAATTTAATTCTTTGATGTTATTTCAAATAAATAAATTTCGTTTTCAAATATGTTGAAAAGTTTTTTAACTTTTATATCTTTAAGACAAATAAGATACATTTGTCATAGAATTGAAGCCTTATAAGTTTTAAAATAATATTTTAATCAGAAAATTAAGATTAAAAAGATTAATTTAATACACAAATTCTTTAACTGCCATTTTGGCAATTTGAAGTATAAAGTTCATTACAATTTTTAGAAATTTGTATCTTATTATAGCTTCATAATTTGAGCCAAAAGTACAAATGTATCTAAAAATAAATATGTGCCTAAAATATTAGTACTGATAAAAATTGATAAATGAAAAGACCAAACCAAAAAAGTGAATAAATACTGATTAAATATTGGTAATCAATGAGTTAAAGATCGGTAAAAGACTGATTAAAGATTGGTTAAAGATTCAACAGAAAAAATTAAAAAAACAATTAAAATTTGTATAAAAGTATCATTCCAAAATTGTAAGTAATATCGATGGTTATGATTTACAAAAGACCAAATTTACCAATAAAAAATAATTAAAAGACCGATTAACGATCGGTTAAAGAATCAAGAAAAGTTTAATATTTCTCAGATCGGTAAAACAATACATAAAAAAATAAATTATACAAATGTTTAAATTAATTTTGTAATATTCAAAGGATACGTGAAACTTTAAAAAATTAAATATTCATTTTGGATTTATATAAATCTAATTGTAAGACACCTGTTTTAAACCATTTATCACAGTTAGCTGTTGTTTTGATATGTGTTTTGTTTATTATTTATTTTTGGCTGAAGCACATCAGGTGTTGAAACGTCACAAAATTATAAATACGTTACAGAATAAAAATAAATATATTTATTCAAACAATTAGATAATAACATAGAAAAAGTAACATTTATAAATAAGTGTACGCCACTGGTTTCCTATTTAATTCTTTTTCCCCCACTTTTTGAGCCATTTCACATAATAATCCTCTTTAATCTCGGGTCGTTTTTATTTGAATGTTGCAGGTAAATGTGAGATTACGAGACGCATCATTGTGCATGAAAACGAAAATTTATGTATATAAATAAACAAATAATTACAAAATAGCCCGCATTATTTAACTATTTGATCATATAAATATTTACATTGTAAACTACTGTTGTTATCTACCATTTACATTTTAAATGTTTAATTCAACATAAATGTTAATTATATTGTAATGCGAAAGAAAGTGTTGTATCGCCGTATCGAGATATGCATCATTTCAAGTAAATATACAAGTAATCAAAATTAATTTTCAATGTTTGTGAAAGTTTCTTAAATAAGTAACATACATAGATGTGTTTTAAAAAGATGATTCACTTAGCATTAACATGATTATTTATGTAGGTCTAACCATTAAATTATTATGCATGAAGGTCGATTTAAATATTCTCAGTATTAGAATCTATATGTTTTAGAAGGACAAATAAATGTATCCATATTTGTTTTAAAAAAAGTTGCTTCAGAATCTGTACAATCATGTAAAAAAGTAATTTTATTGTAACTACAGTCTATAAAAAGTTTTTTTTTGTTTGTTTTGTTAGTATTTATATTTACTATTTGTAATTATTAAAGTAGAACATATCAAAGCGCTTGTAATTTAACAAAATATTGAATATTTATGAAACTGTAAATTATTCATAATTAATTAATAAACAAATATGTTTATAAAATTTATTGTTTTCAAAACAAAATAGGTTTTTTTTTATATTGTAATGTGTTTTAATTGCTATAATTAATATATCAGGAAGCTAGCAAAAAATGTAATCAGTCTGAATGTAATGTATATTCAAATTTAAGACAATTGCTGATGAAGTGCGAGATGAAACAATTTAATATAAGATACATACA
>NEEE01001259.1:205873-224506 GCA_002278615.1 Pogonus chalceus
TTGTTAAAAGCATTTATATTTATTTAGAAATTTGATTAAAAAATGAAAAAGTTAATTCATTATTTTTTTGTGTACTTTTTACGGTGACAGAAATGATTTATATGGTATAAAGGATAAAATACTTTGTTTATTTATTTAATAATGAATAAATTAGTTCTTGTTTATAAATTTGTAAAGAAATATATCATAATTAAGAATTTTCTATGTATTGCAATTTGTTTATTTACGGAGGAGTTAGAAAAATTTACATATTAAACAAATGTATCATACTTATATCTTATCTGTAATGTATTAATTTAATTACAACTAATTATAAACTATTTTATAAATAGTTATAATGTTTATAACAATTTAATTTGTATGAAAAAACAAAGCAGTTTTTCTCATTTTACATATTGATTTATAAACGCTACTAGCATTATGAAATATGCATTCTGGCTGTTACCTTGAACTACAGATCGCGCTAAATATAAACTAAATTATAATTGCTAGTTAATCCATTTTTGACATTTCGGTGATAATTTTCAAAAGATGTTAAATAATACGTAACATTTTAATATATTTTATTATAAACTGCATATTTTATTTTATGACTGAATCCAAGTTTAAACTTGTCGTGAATGACTTCGAAACTGCTGGTATTACGATTCAGTATTTTAAGCTGGTTATATACAGGTATCCCAAAAGGGTCAAGAATTAAACGTTCGAAAATCGTGTTTCCAAAGAATTATAAGGAAGGATTTGCATTTTAAACCTTACAAAATTCAGCTTGTGCAAGAATTAAAACCAACAGACCATCTTTAACGATTAAATTTTGCTTTTAAAATGTTCCAGAGGTTTTCAAACTTCGGAAATACCCCGACTCTTTTGGGACAGTTTGTATATAGTCTGGGTTATTTTATTTTTCATTTTCTGAACGCTTAGTTGACATACTTCTCAATAATGTGAAGTTCGTCGTAAGTTTATTCGAAAAATTATTTAAGTAGTGTAAGCTGGTTTTGTTTACATTGGTTACTTCTTTACAAAGCGTTTGTGTATATAGCAACAAGGGATTTTTCAGAACACAAAACATTTCAGATCGTTAGGCGGTACAATGTAAACGTTCAATGATTACGCAATTACTCTGTTTCGTGGCGACTACTATACTTAATAATTGTGATTTGGACAGCTCAAATTCTGAATTTAACTTGAATACATATGTAAAATCTATTAACTGATTTAAGATCTCTTAAAACAAATTTTTACTTACTAGATAAATATAAAAAAATAGTAAATTAAATAAATCTTTGAAGTTTAATTAAAATAAATTAAGATACATAAAAAACAAACTTCCAATTTTTAAATAATCGAAATTATTGAGAGATTATTTTTCGTTTTTATTTAATAAAAAATAAAAATACAAGAGATTTATGAATTCTCAGTTATTATTTTTCTGATGGAGACAGCACGTACATGCCGAGACATGTCTTTTATATGAAAACAAAGAACATAATTTTATCTGAAAACTAATTTTTTTTTTGTAGATATCTTTTGATTTTAATGAATTTATTTACTTCCGGGTCACACGTGTTACTAAATTCGTAATAAATAGGATATAAAATAATAAAAAGTGTGACGAATATTTAGTTGTAATTTCTCGAAATTCATATCTATCACAAAACATTCCCATTACATCATATTATAGTAAGAGTAGCGCTTTACACTGGCACATTACTTCCATTTCACCCCACCAATGAATCTCGATCTCGAATACCCCATTCGTCATCACAAGCTCGTTGCCCGTCTCCCGTTCTGCTCTTTCCTGCACACGAAGATGGCCGCGGCCGCGCTTGTCGTTTGTTCGCGTGCGACGCCTAACCCTCTACCCTTCACATCCCTTTGATGGATCAATGGTGATGTGATGTGTTGTTGAGTAAAGCTTGTTGCAGATTAGAGATCGTTACTTTAATTATTTTTGATGAATTTTTAATTTTATTCATTTACAACAAATTCTAACTATTACTATACTATAATTTTATAATAAATAACCTTAAATTATTCAAATTAACAAAGTTTTACAGGAAATAAAAGTATAATAATTTTCTTATTGTTTAAAATTATAATTATTACTAAATTAATCATTTACAATAAATAATAACAATGGTTACATTCCTGGATTATTTTAAAATAATTGCAATTAATTTTTAATTTAAAAAAAATATGCATACGAATAAATTACATTAATTATCGTCTATATTGTTTTATTTCATTTATTATTATAATATTTTAGTAAATAATTTCAATTATTCAAATTGATTATTATAAAAATAAATACTGTTCATTATTCAAAAATAATTATACGTTATATTTAACTTTTATATTAACGTTAAATAGTAAATAATGTTAATTATGTATTTCAATTACATTTTTAATTAGTTTTTTTATTTGTACTGTTTAGTTTTAATTTTATACATATTTTATGTATTTTATTTTTGTTGCATTTGTTGAACGATCATTACTAACATATATACATATTTATTATAATTAACTTACATCAGCATTTATTTACAAAATATTAACAATCTGATTTAAATTAAATAATTAAGAATGTCTTTAATAAAAGGTAATTCATATTAATCTTAAAATATATGAAATAAAAATCAATAGTTTTATATAAATTAAACGTCTTATTATTTTAGCAACATCGAAATAACAATATGGCATGAAATGTAACTGTTTTTTGTTTGTAGTTAGTGTTTTGTTTCATAGCAATCTTTATTTTCATCTACAAAACAAAATTCAAATAAATATCGTTATACTATTGTAGTCTGAAAGTGTTTGTTTTAACAAAGCTTTTTATTAGGAGTAAAATAATGAAAAAAATCAAATAAAATTTTAAAAATTTACGTTGTTTATTAAATAAAAATAAAAATCCCGAGTATCATTTGTTTTTCATGTAAAGGATGTTATTATTATGAATATTTGTAATTTATCGAATTTGTGACAGTAATGAAATGTAAATATGATGCGCTTTGAAATACATATAAAAAAATGTAATGTGTCTGCGCTGTGTAATAAAAATCCTGTCCACTATTTCATATTTGAAATGATTGGAATACTTCTGGCACAAGCTTTAGTGATGTCGCAATCTATTCACTGCCTCCCTCCGCTTGTGCTGAGCCCTGAGCCCTGAGCCACCTCACATCCATCAAATACATTCGGCCATTGTTCGCGTTGCGAGTCTGAATCGTTACATAGCCCATTTCATCGTTAGCATCGCAGCGTCGTTGTTTTATTATTATGCTACGACTATTACGAATATAACAGGAGTCCAAGTCCCCGTACATTTTACATACACGCTCACACACGTTACAGGGAAAGGGAAGCTACGTTTACATTATATGTATCAACAGTGTTATCTATGAAATTGCAACTCTACCCTTTTAGGTTTACAGGGATGTCAATTCATAATTGTATCACTACTAAACTTTTAAACAATTCGTGTTTCAATTCGTTTATTGTTTACACTGTTGTATAAATTAATTCTAGTTACAAGCATCACATTTACAATTTAAATAATAACACATAAAAGTGAAAGAAATATAATAGAAATTTGTAAAAAATTTAGTTTTTGAGAAATAAATTTAGTAAATAAATAAATAAAATAATTTCCTAGTAATATTTATTAAGTATTTATAGAATTTATCCAAGAACTATTTAGCTAATTTATAAAATACATATTTAGGATGTATGAATACGGGCGTGGGAGAACTGTTTAATTTTTAAAAGTAGAGATAGACTTTTGTTGAAATGAAATAAGAAAGATTGTCACATGATTCATATTTTATACTAGACGTTATTTTTTCTTCGACTACATAAACTAATGTATAACATATCAAAGTAGGGTTAGTTAACGTTTCAGTTTCTATAGATTCATGTAACTACGAAGTTACACAGTTGCCAAGTCTTCAATCATTGCGATTAAAATTTCAGTCAAGACATAAATTTGAATTAAATTTTTCACGTCTAAATGATCGGTTACATGCAATTTTTATTATATAAATAATTTCAATTACTATTAAACTATTATTTATAATTTATTTGTACGCTTTCGGCCATTTATCTTTCTTTAAATTTTTAATTAAGTTCGAGAAATATCATTCTCCCATAAGACTAATGTATTTTATCTTAACTTTTAAATTCGATTTTCTTTAAAATATAACGGTGCAGTGTTTTTAAATTTTAACAGTAGTTTGAATCATTATCATTTTATATATGCGAAGTTACAGAACTTAATTCAAAAATCCATGCTCATACATTCTTAATGAATTAATTAAGAAAATTTGGTTAAAAATGTTTATTAAAAAAAAAGGAATGCTGCTACGATTGAAAAACAACTTTGTACAATGATCTTATAGTTTGCTTTCAAAAATATTATTTAATTAATAAAACATCATTGCTTTAATTTCAATGAACTTGTAGTACAGATTTGAAGCTTATTTGTTAATTAAGTCTTGAGATTTCGTGTTTACAATTTAAAAAAATGTAGTTTTAAGAGAAAGGCATTCTGAATTGGAATTTTAAACGATTTCGTAGCAGTGTAACCCCTTAAATTCAGTTTCATCTCATAGATGAGACATTTTAATGATATGATTTGTTTTAAAATAACGAATAATGTTACATTTAAAAGTAAAATGTTCTAAAATCTAAAAATGAAATATTTAATCAATACAGATTAGATTCTACATAAAAGATTTCTTGCCCTGATAGTAATAAACGAATATTATGAAAAGTTCTAAATATAAAAATACACTGCTGGCGTATTACTGCAGAAAGTTAGGTAATGAATCTGTCTGTCTTAAAGATCAATACGAATTTTCTATTGTGCGGCGATTTGGTTACCCCCATTGATATTTTGCAACGACTGCGGCAACTTTTACGTTGCATAAAACCATACACAGATATAGTGTATTTTTCAGTTCAGATATATGTATACATGCATTGTTTGCAGAACTACACAAAATAACTTCTGCTGGACACCTGCTATTTTACACAATCAAACATAAAATTGACTCAATAAGCAAGTTTTATTATGCAACATGTTGCAATTAAAAATGTATTTTAATAATTGTTGATATATTAAAAAATTAAGGTAAAATTTGTTCAAAAATCAATATAATAGACTTTTATTTTAATTGAAATTTATACAGTTATAGAATAGTTCATTGTAGAATGAATTTCACAGTCAGGGTCACGTAATAAGGGGGAACGCGTTGACTGGGTCGCCGCTTCAAGGTTTCTGTACTTGAGGGGATCTGCATTTAATTTCTTTATAAATTGCGGAAGAAGGAGAAATTTCATTTAAATTTACGACAAAATATACTACTACTTCCTTTTAATTATTTTAATTCAATAATAAATAAATAAATTATCGTTTGGTTATTTCTTTTAATCGATTATTATTAAATTAAAAGATATATTGTATGTTCAATTATTCGTAAAAATACACAATAAATTTGGTTTAATCTTTAAAAGTCTTTTGTTGAATTTTTATGATATTCTTAAAATATGTTGTTGAAACATTCTATTTAAAAATTGTAATCTTTATAGTAGTATTTAATAATATTATATGGTGATAATAACAAAAATTCTTTGTTGAATTTTCGATTTTAATTACTTATTTTGTCTGTACAATTACAAAATTAAGCTGGCTTAACTTTTTTGTCAAATATATGAAGTTTATATTAAAATAAAATTCTTAATTTATACATCTGTTCAGTATATAGCTTATTTAAATTCATTTAAATTTTTTTTTAAGATAATAAATCTTAAACTTTTTATTTTCTGTCTTAAAAAATACTGTTAAAAATCAACAAATAGATTTATTTAACGATTTTAATGCTTATTAAATGATTATGGACAGGGCCGTAACTAGGTAGGGGCAACAGGGGCATTTGCCCAGAGTCCAGATCGAAGGAAGTCCAGAAATACCTCTCAATTTTTTTTTATTTCAGTTATTTTTTAAATTATTTAATTGATGAATTTGTGAAAACAAAGCAAGAACAATACAATTTAAATAAATAAACTTATAATGTTTTAATTTATTGTTTTTTCATAAATATAAAATTAAATTAAAATTACGGGCAGAAACAATTGAAAGANACACGTAAATATACATATGTATGTTGATCTGTCAATATTATACATTAATAATGAATGGTATATAAAAGCTATAACTTGAAATTCAAATAATAATGAACAACGCGTACATTGCGTCGAGTAGGTATTTGGCTTGCGGCATTCATTTCTATCGTTCGTTATTGCTGGGATATAGTTACATTTATACACGTAATATTTATCCATATCCAGTATGCGAGTATAGATGGAAAATCAATATGGCAGACTCGCGGCTACAACGAACGGAACGTACGGAGCCAGCCGTAAGTGCGCGCGACCCTCCATCCGTGACAAATACGAAACGATCCTATATGTCGTAAGTTTAGTTTTGGTTAGCAATGGCGAGCTATACTTGTATTGTACAACTGAATGCTCCAACGATGACGAGAACTTCGTGCAAATTCTAGAAAGATATCAACGCAAACACCGGACTATTACTTTTATGCTTTGTTTTTTATGATCTTGCAGCTAATTTTCACATTCTTTTAGTCGGATTTCATTATTTTTCACTTTTATTAAACTAAACGTACAATTTTATATTTTACCGGAAAATCTTGCAAGTTAAATTAAAACTAATATAATCTTTTAACAAGAAACAAACTTTGTAAAGAACTTAATAAATGAAAATTGCACAATTTAATTAAGTATTCATTTTAAGATAGGTTTATTATATAATTTAATAATTATGAGAAGACAACTTTTGGTTAAAATAAAAAATAAACCCGTCCCTAATATACGCGAAATATCCATTCCACGTAGATTTGTTTTATGCGATGAAAGTTTGTAAGTACAATAAAAAAAAATATTGATAATTTATGGAAATATAGATAATCTTAATAAACCAATAAATTCCTGGAATGTTGTACGAAAACCATATTGTTGTAAGTTCTTATTACGTTTAAAACTTCTAGAAAAATATATTTTATAACTGATAAAATTTAGTAAGTTGATATCGCGAATAAAAATACCGCATAAATTAAGGGAAATGAGTATTTCAAATAAAAATATATGAATCATTTCGTTTATGTAGGATAGAATTGAAATTTAAAGAAAAAAAATAAATATTTTACGCTTTGTAAATTGATATTGCAAAAAATAGTATAGAATTAACTGCTAGAATATATATCTATTAATATAATTCATAATAAATAACTAATATTAATGTATTTGCGATATAAAAATTAATATGAATTTGAAATAAACGACATGGAACAATCCATTCTATTAGCTTGGCGGTGTTTCTAGTTTCGACCTCGTTAAAAATAACAAATAATTCGTCGTCAGGTATGCAGTTGTGTACCACGTACTGACAAACAAAAATTTACAGAATGCCAGTCTTGCTACCTGTGCCGTGACGGTTAAATGTAAATTTAAGCGAAACATGGACCCAGCAGTTTGGAATAATAATAAAAAACGTAGAAAATGCCTGAGCACATTTGCTCTAAGCACACTAGAACCAAGGCTGCTTGTCCATCAGATATGTGCAAACAAACAAAACACGTTTGGTGTAGTTGTCAAACTGAGAACTGTGAGAATCTTTTACTGTAGAAAATACAATGAATTAAGATATTTTATTGTGAATTTACGTAAGGCTGACTCCCTATGCTATAAAAATCATTTCTAATATATTTCAATTACAATTAGAATGCATGCAATTGAGGAAATGCATCTGACAATTCTAATATACAAATGTCAAACTTTTATCTGGATTGTCAATGTCCTGTATAATAATGATTTGTGTGTAGCGGTTTCCATAATATGCGAAACAATCGTTACGTATATTTGTTTATTAGTCTTACTAAACGCAAGCCGTAAACAGGGTAAACAGTTTCTGTTTGTGTGGTTTTCAAAGTGCTCAACTTTGCTGCTTTTAAAACGAAACAAATTCTTTGCTTTACAAGTCATTTGAAAACTACTTTTCATGGTGAGTACTGAATAATCGATTCTTTATCCAGACATTTGTACATGTTTCAAAGTATATAATGCATATTCCAAAATTATAACTTTAACTTTTAAAATAATTAAATCTTATTGCAAATTCTAGTGTTGTTTTAAATCAAGTTTTGTTATTCACTGTATGTTCTTATATAAAATTGTTTGCATATTTATAAGATTCTTTATACATAACAACATATTTCTACCTTTATAAATCGTAAGTTTGTTTTAACGATCTTGTTTGGGTATAAGTTCTTTTTAATATGAAGATAAAAACATTTATATTTGAGATACAGGTTTATGTAAAAATGTTTTTTAAAAAAAGTAGCGAAGGTTATTTGTTATTTCCGTATCATTACAATTGATAATTTAATGCATAGTAGTTTAGTAGTCGCCATTTATCAGATGCAGAGTAATAATTTCGAAAAAAATTTTATAAGATTTGACATTGAATATACTTTTTAAACTACTGCGGATGTTTAATTATGTTTATTTGTAAGTAATAAAAATAATAACTGCGACAATATTTGAAAAGATTCATAAATAAATGTTAGTGAATTGTTTTTAATTATAACAGCAGCTAGAAATATAATGGTAGTCGGACAAAGAATAATATAAGCGCATATTCTGAGCAAGTAGAAAAAGTAAAAACGCAAAGAAAGGAAATAACTAACAACTCATACTCTAACACTTCTCATAATCCATTACAAATATCGTTACGGTTGTTCAGTAAACGCAATGCACCCCGACCAGCGTCTCAATCGTGGGGTGAACAACCTCGTAACGAATGCATGCTTTCGCAAGTACACATCTCATGTGGCCGGCCTCACAGACAACCGACAAGGAATATGTAGCTCTAATACACGTATATATATTGCGTTGACTGACTACGTTCAACTAACAGTTTTTATTTCATTTCATACTTGCTGCTAGAGTTTACATATTTGTAAAGAATTCGTTTCTCGTATATATTGTAGCTTTTGTCAATTAAACTTCTATTATCGATTATTTATTGTATTATGAACCAATAAGTAAATCTGGCTTTATTAATGATTACTAGATGAACAAAATTATCAAATTCGTTCGACATAGAATTAATGTAGTCCTGAATTTTATGATTTTACTTGTTTTGCCATCATAAAAAGTATTTCAGAATATTATAATTAAGATGATCACCTATTAAAGATTTATCAAGGAATAGTGAAATCTAACTGTTGTTCCATCAAAATATCTCTAAATTTTGTGTTTAACAATGTTTGTTTGCAAAGTTAAAAATCAGTAAGTTTTCCATTTTTAGCCGTTGGCTCATTACATACAAAATCGTTTTTTTAATGGGATTGCTACAGATTTTTTTCTTCTTTTATTATGCTTTAATATCAATATAAGTTTAAATATAAAAGTATAAAGAAGGAATTATATTAAATGTTATCGATAATATCGAATTAAAATTGTGGGTGCTATAATTATGCAGTGCCTATATATAAATCGCACCTGTTTTTATTTAAAACTAACAACTTCAATTAAGGATATATTGGAAGTAAATTAAAAAAATATGAAAACTGAATATAAAAAAAAATAGATAATTCATACAGCCTTATAGACATTTCACTAAAAAATTGGAATCGATTCACTTAATCGTTAGAAATTTATAACAATTTTAATTTTCACAAAATTTATATAGAGTCTTATGAAAAACATGTTACTTAGTAAAAAATTTGCGAAAATATTGCCAGAAATGTTTGAAACTTTTTAGATAAGTACTTTGAATAATAAAAATTTGATATATGTAATAATATATAGCAGTTATCAAGTCCTATAAGCAGAAATAAATAATTTTTGATGAAATTTTCACATTTTTTATACACTCCGTCGCAAAAAATATGACAACATTGGAGATAGTTAACATTTTTTTAAGTTGACATATACATACATATTTATTTATAGGTTATAACAAACTACTAAGTTTAATTAAAAAAAAGTCTAATATTTGAATTGAATATTAGTTTTTGTATTGATTTTAATTGTTTATCTTTATTTTTTATATAAGAAATTCCCTAAAACCTTTTTTTTATGTCAAATTTTTCAATCGGAAAATCAGCCTCTGTAAATTGAGCAATGCAGCCAACTTATAAATTAAACAACGTTGCCACGTTTTAACTTTCATAAAACAGGGTTAATTTTAAAATTTAATTATAAAAAATGTGAATCAATTATATATTACGAGATATTATGGTTTTTTAATATTTTTTAATTCATTATAATATACTTTTTTATTGTATTCCAGATGCTATAGAAATAAAAATTGTTATAGATTAATGTACAAGTGATAAAAATCATCACATTTATTAGTGAAAATATCAAGATATTGATTAAATAAAAAATCATGAGTAATTTTGTCTTCGATTGTATCTCACATTCATTCTTAGCAACGTCATGAACTAAGCTTTTAATTCTAATTTATGCATTTAATTTAAAAAATCTTTATAAAAACTTCAATCATTATAATTTTTGTTCCACATTTCATGCAATTTATATTTTTTGAAGTATAACTAAAGAAGAATTTATTTTAAAGATTAACAGTTATATTTTCCGTTAATTTCATGGCAAAGCCATTATACACAATCTTTTATTTTGTCATAGTGTTAAAAAATAATTTGTTTATTATGATTATAAATATAATTAGTTCTAAATTAAATTTGTTTACTATTTTGTACATTCTTGTTATTAAATTCAGCAAATTAATCAAACTATAAATGGACTTCATAATAACAAAACAATTACCATTATTTTTTAACCTATTTCTAGGTAGTTTAACTTTCAATTATAAATTAATACAAATACAAAACAGAATTATCAATGGAAAATGCAGAAGTTTTTCTTTGAATTCGTTACGATGCACATCTAAGATTTCTATATAAAAATAAATTTTACAATTTCAGTTATGTTGTTTACTTTTATTTAAATTATAAACAGTAAACCATAAAAATATCTTTTCAATTTTATCGTTACTATTACAGAGAAAACTTTACTTTAAAACTTCGTGTTTTGTTCATTGTATTTTAAGTATTTGTTCTCAATTCTTTAAGCGTTATTTATGAAAAAAGTATCTATAGAATGTTGTAAACAAATATTAAATACAACAATAAAAATCACCATAAAACAAATTATCTTGTTCAAGTTTAAAGTATTAATCATATATTTTATATTTTAATTAATTTAATATTTATAATACTTATCAATACTTGTTATAATTACTTAACACATTATCCAAATATTTAATAAAAAAACTGCGATGAAAAAAATAAAAATAAAATAGAAAAATAATTTTAGTAAATAAAAATAAAAAGATAAGAAAACCTATATAAAATATAAATAAACATGAAGAATTTTATATTTATATGTGCGTGAGTTGACCGCAACGAAGGTCGCCAGTGGCGTTCAATTCAAATTTTAATGGGACACCAACAAATGTTTCTATGTAAATGTAAAAATTGGCAATTCAAAAACTCATTCATAGAAAATATTCATGCGCATGTTTAAATTCCCCTTTATATTATATACTCACAAACACTCACACAACTATACTAACAATGAACTTGACCTAGAACCAGTAAAAACGACCCTGACCTTTGACCTAGTCTAGGAACATATATGTCTTACTTGCACCCTTCGATAAAATTATTTTTAATTTATATAAATATACAAAAATTAATTTTATTAAATATTTTACAAAATTACATTAAAAAAACAAAATTTATTTGTTCGCAAATGCAATGTAGTTTTTTTTTATTAATTATANATTATCAAAAATTTTACAAAATTACATTAAAAACAAAATTTATTTGTTCGCAAATGCAATGTAGTTTTTTTTATTATTAATTATTAATTTAAAATGTAAATATGAAAACTGCATAAATGTTGTTTGCTTTATATTTAATTTGTAAATATAATTAATTTTTATTAACCAACTTTTTCATCTGTTAATTTTGTATTGTTAATAATAATTATTAATATTAAAATATATTTTAAAACGTTTTTATTGCTGTATGAAATGAATTTTTATATTTTTGTAGAAAATTGTAAATTTTTAATTTAAACCATGAAATTAAAAGTTGTTAAATGATTCATTTTTTTATAGTAAATCTACTTCCGTTATTACAATTTTATGTTTCGATAGATATTGATTATTTCCTTTTAATTTCAGATCGATTTTCAACATGGGCTGATGTCATGAGTGCTGCTGAAAACAAAAAAAATAATAAATAGGTAATAATAAACTTATATTTTCGTTTAAATTTATTTAAAAAAATAAAAGTTATGTAGATAAATAAATAAAAACAATTTATTATTTACTTAATATATTGTGGTATTTAATTTTTAACTTCTTTGGTGAAAACAACACGCCAGCTGTAGAAACGTAAAATATTAAAATTATTTTTCTTTTTTAAAACTTAATTAAATTTTTTTATTACTTTTCAACATTTACTTTTAGCATGACAATATTTTATTAAATATAAAAGTTTACAGAATGTTCTAAAACATTAGAAATACAAATATGTACTTAAATTGTCTAAATTTTAATTATTTTTAATGAAAAAATATTTTAAATACTATTTTTGTGGTTTTAAATAAACATATTACATTAAATAAAACAATTTATTATGTAATATTTTTTACAAATTGTTAAAACTAAATATAAAATTATATTTAATTTAAAATTACACAATTATTTTAAAAGAGTTTATATTTTAATGTAAATTTAATTAAATTATATCGTGTTGCAGTGGCGTGTGTGGATAGCAATGGATAAAGAAAATGGGGAAACCAGTGAAAGTGGAACGAGTTCCAGTAAATTATCCAATGCTACTGATCCAGCCTCCTTGCTCGATGCTGCCAATTTATTTGGAGGTAAGACACAACGTTTATAAACTAATTAATTATGTTGATAATAATTTTATTAATTAATTCTCGGCTGTAGATTTAGAGATATTTTTATTTTTATTTTTTTACTTTTAAGTTTATTCACCTTCTATTTTATTTTTACGTTTCAAGGTTTATATTTTTTAATCTTTGTTTATTCAATATTTTAAGTTTACTAAATAATTTTAAGTGTATATTTACTAAAACTAATTTTAATGAGTTTTTAGTTTATTATTACAATTGTATAATAAAACAATTGATTTCAATATTACGACAATAAAAAATAATAAATTGATTAAATATTTATTTAAAATATGTATATATTATAAATTAATACTTTAATGATTTAAATAAATAAAAAAATATTCTATAGTGACTAGTTCGAAATTTACTCTGAATAAAAATTAATTAAACAACGTTATGTGCATAAAGTAGAATTAGAAAATCATGTACAATGTACATATATGTACATTAAATGTCTTTTTCTTCTACTTTAACGATTCAAATTTTCAGTTTTTTCTTATTATAATTAGTAATAATGAACGTAATTTCATGAAATAAAAAATTATTAGGATTCTAGTAAATAGAAGCTTTCGATACATGGCAGTCAAAACATTGTTTTCATAACTTATTGATTTTCTGTTTAGAATTTCAACAGTTATAAATTAAATTGCACTTTCATTTATCAGGAAGCTTTTTTTATTACTGCGTATTATTACTTTATTATTATAGTTTAAATACATTTAAAATTATTATAATTAAACCGCTGTATTTTGTTGCCATTACGTGAGAAATATAACTTATTTCTCTAATTAATATGACAGTACTTTTTCTTATTTTTTATTGTACTTTTTTGTATTTGGAGATAATATCTTCTTAAATCGGAATTTTAGTTAATATATTAACAATTATATTCAAATAAGTGCTGTTTTGCTTTATATGTGTAATATATGTTCAAATTTTCAGTGATAAAAGTTTTAAGTACATGTGATGTAAATAGCAAGATAATTGATTCCTATATTGTTTTATTAAATATTAATAATCAATAGATACAAATTTAGATATGCATATTAAAAAATATTGGGAGTAACATTATATCAGCACATATCAGAAAAATGATATCAAATTTTTGAAGCAGTATAGTAGCCCAATGCGTTCTTCTAAGTTCAAAACAGCTAATGTTTAGAAATACCGCAGCCAATGTGTTTAGCAGCAAAATTTGACCTTAAATAAATATTCGTATTTTTTCTTATTTAATTAATAGAATACTAATTTATTTTGTATAAATGTAATCTATTGCTGGAAGCGAAGCTACATGTTTATAATGCATATATGATCACTTAAATTGTATTTAACTTTCACTATATAACCTTATATATTATTGTTTCTATAAAAGTGTTTTCTTGATATTTTATGGATTAATTTTTTATTACATCATTTTATAAATATAAAATTATACATTTTATATTAATATGCGTCATATTGTTACAGCATACTGGCAAAGAGGTGACACCGCCAACACATCCAATAGCTCCGCTGCAGCGGCTGCAAATGCCGCCGCCGCTGGGTTATTCGCGGCGGCGGGAGGTTCATTTGGCGGCCCTCTCGGTCCCCATCACGGGTTGCCCTTTGGCCTGCTACCCCCAAGTGCCGCGGCAGCAGCTGCAGCAGCGGCGGCGGCAGGAAGAAGTGCTGTACCCTCATTCCCACCCCCGGTATCTAGTGCGGCAGCATATACTAATACCTTGTCAGTAGCGGCTAGCCAAGCCGCTAGTTTAGGCATTAATCCAGCAGCAAGTAAGTATTTAAATATTAAATCTTAAGAATTCATGTAACCATTATAAGCTGGATATTTTATCGGGATTAACTGACTTTCCCGCTAGGATAGGGAGGTTGAAGAAAATAGTTTATTTAATTTATTTTTTATATATGTATATTCTAATAACATAGTAACTTCTAGTTTATTTGTAAACTAATTACATCATATTTCTTAAAGTAACTGACTAATAGCATATATTTGTCTTTACCACCCACAGATTTAGAAACAATATGACTCAGTACAAAAATGTTCAAATTTTTAATACTATCATAAATATATCTATATTTTCTACTATCAATATACGCAATAATTATAATTTGTTTAAAGATATAATTTAAAATTAAATTTTAATAAATAATTAATGCAATAAAACAAAAAATACTTGAAATTAAATTAATGAATTCAATAGAAGTTATATCAAAAAGAATAAATTTATTAATTACAAACATCAGTGGACAGAAACAAAATAATTTAATTAATAAATTGTACATATACACAGTAGCGGTACGTAGCTAAAATTAGTGAGGGTGTTGTTTCAAATTTATTTTTTATTTTTGCATTAGTATGAAAACAAAATATATACATAAATAACTAACTAACTTGAATCATTATTTCGGATGAACAATGCGTATTGTAGTTAAACCATGCGTTGTTGGAACTGTGAAGCGCACAGTTCTATACAATGTTTTTAGAATTTTTTAATGAACTAAAGGATAGCTTTAATATTAAGCTTAAGAATTTCTTAATTTTCAAGTATGTATATGGAAAAAATCAAATTGTAGTAAATGCTTTCGATAATATCAAGTAAAAATATGGGGTGCTGCAGTTACGCAGTGCTTATACACGAACAGCTTCTGCACATACATTTCATATTTTATAAATAATTAAAAACATTAATATTACTCATAATTAAAATTAATGTATGTACATACATATGTACACAATTGATTAAATATTAAGTAATTTTATAATAATAAATATTTTATTAATATTTGTATAAATGTTTTATAAATAACTAATAATTATGATTGAGTTTATTAGATCGCTTTAATTTATTATTGATTTTATTACATGTGCGAAATATTTTCCATTAAATATGTTAAATAAGAAAATTTATATGTACATACATGCAATATACATATGGTTTATAGCATGAATTACATATTAAAGAATTATAAAAAAATCTAAATGTTAATATGACCAGCATTAATTTAATTCGCATTTATTTTGCTGAGCTAATGTGTCCTTGAAAATATTATAACATCAGTTTCAACAGATAAATTAACTTGCAAATTTAGGGTATTATTTGGATACCCATTGCTTGTTTACTAATCAAATAAAAGTAATAATTAAATATAATTCACGATATGAATTCTTAGTTATTAAATCTAAATTGAGTTACTCCACCTGTTTACTGGAGGCAGAGAACGGGCCGTTTAGATGTTGTCATAGTAACCACGTTTTCAAATAACACAGATCGTTATCAGATTGTGTTTTAGCGAAACGGGAACGCGTAGTCAGTGCGTACCGGTCTGCAATACATCAGGTACACGTCAAAGATATAAATTATCATTATTTCTTTCTTATGTTCTTGTGACAGTTATTGTTCAAAAACTCTGTGGTTCACCAGTTTAAGAAAACGCATAACTTGTGTGATTTTCTTTTTTTTTTTTACATTTTTTTATATATGGATAATACGTATCATATTAATGTACATACATAATTTATTCGTTCATTTAATTTTCAATTAATCGTTATTAAAATTAATTTAGAGTTCGTCGCAGTTATATGTTTTATTTTATTGTTTACGTGTAACTTGATGTATTTTATTTTGAAATATTCGGATTAATTAATAAATTATAGTTTACTTTTGTAATATTATATAATTTGTTTCCAGGTGCAGCATGGTGGTCTATGGCCTCGCAGCTCGCCGCACAAGACTACATAGCTCGATTGCAAGCCTCGGGATTAAACTTCCCGTCGCTTAACCCTGCCGACCCTTATGCGTCTCTTGGTTTGCCATCATTGTCATCACATCACAAATCGTCGTCAAAAAGTTCTTCAAAAAATTCTTCATCTTCATCATTGTCAAAATCTAGCGGTGGATCTAAGGGTAAAACATCTGCAACAGCTCTAAGTCTGCAAGCAGGGGCCAAACTGGACGGCAGATTGGACCCTCTTGGCAGCCTTAATAAAAGCGGGGGTGCATTATCAACGGGTAATTCAAGTAAGTAATTGAATTCAGAAATATTTTATTATGTACGGAGATAAATCAATTTTGAATAGATATACAATAACAATCCGGTCACATTTTAACTAATATCCTTAAACAAATGAATTTCTTTTTCCAAAGCAATAAAAAATTTATTCAAACATCTTAAAAATAGTTTTTTTTTATTATAAAATATATATTTAAATTGAATTCAAAGTTCTTCCAATTTTTTTGTTAATATGTTCTATATTTTTAACTTTTTAAATTAAATAAATTTTACATAAATGCTTATTTAAAACTAGATTAAAGAGAATAAATGAAAAATATTATTGGATTTTCTATAATAATTACAATAAAAGTTTGAGTTAATATATTTTATAAAAATAATTTATTCTATCTTAAAGAAAAATAAATTTGTTTAAATTAAATTGAATTTCTTCCAATTTTCTTTTTATCTTTTTTCTATATTTGTCAGCAATATGAATTAAATAAATTTTATATAATTGCTTCTTAAAAATCAGATAAAAATGAATACAATAACTTCAACAAAAAATTGTATTTATCTATTTGAAAAAAATAATTGTTTCTATGTATTTAAAAAATGAAATATTTTTACTTCAATTATTTTCGTTGAATTAGTATAAAACCGTGAGCTCATTGAGAAATGTATAGCAGGAATAATTTTGATAAAATTATAAGTTAAATAATTAAATATTAAATTTGTAATATAGTTTTATTTAGAGAAATAATTAAAAATGAATAGAAATACTTAGAAAATAATATGCGATGATTATTTATGATTAAATTAACTTTCTGGTTATTGGATATATAATTAATTAGTATATTACTTAATTAATTTGTGAAATTCATTAAGTAGTATTAATTTGCATTATTATTTCATTAGATATATATTGGGATTATTATTAGTAATTAATTTTGAGCTTATGGTTTGATACTATCGAATAATGTACATAATTTCAGGTAATAATATACCTCTGTATAATAAATCGTCGCCGAAACTTTCAAATAAAAATACCGGCCTTACGATCCAACCTAGCGTTAAGCCTCAGGTAAAGAAACCACCATCATTGCCCTCTCCGAAACCGTCATCCACCACGGCAGATAAAGTGGATTACAGTAAACAGCCGTTGCCGAAGAGCTCGACACCAAAGAGTTCGCAGGCTTCGGTTCCCGCATCTAGTATTTTTACGTCACCGCTCAGCTTAGTTAGTAATTCGACTTCTGAAAAAACGGATAAATCAGGAGTGAATACATTTACTACGCAGAGTTTGGTTAATAGTAATATTTCTAGTGGAATTCCTCCTAATATTTTAAGGTGAGTTTTTAATATTTACTCCTATTTTAATTATTAATATTTCTTAACATTTATCTAATCTTTCTTTTCCACCAGTTATTTAATCTTATAGCAACTAATTCTAAAGATATTTTTTAAATTACTGCATAAAGAAATCGATAATAATTTAACTAGATATGCACATTTTAATTAATTAAATCATTAAGATGTGGTAATATTTTTCCGTATAAGAACTACGTAATCTATTTCTTAATAATCATTCTTATAAAATTTTAT